>BHFT01006242.1:0-23768 GCA_004320025.1 Laticauda laticaudata
AGTGTTTTTCTCCGTTTTACATCCTCTTTCCATCCGTTGGTGCAGTGTGACAGGGGCTTAAGGAGCTTTCAGAGCAGAGGAATAAATGTTTGTGTGAGAGGGGGGGGGCAGGTAGGAAGGGAGGCAGGCAGGCAGGGAGAGAAAGAGAAAAAGGAGAGAGGAATCCCCAGGATCACAAGTACAGATATAGGGTATATTCAACTTCAACTGATGTTCTTCTGAGCACACAAAAAAAGAAAAAGACATATTCAGTATTCCCTGTGGCCTTTGAATATAACACATTGGAAGGGACCTTGGAGGTCTTCTAATCCAACCCACATTTCAGACAAATAGCTGTCCAATCTCTTCTTGGGAACTTCAATTGATGGAATGCCGTTACACTGATTGTCTTTTTGTTTATTAGAAAGACCCTAGTCTTTCTTTTTTTTAATTAAATGAGCCATACCCAATTCCTGCAACCATCCTTCATATATTTTAGCCTTCTATTTTCTGTCTTCCATTTACATCATTTATACAGAGGCAGCTTAGGATTTCACCCAAACTCATCTAGTATTCATTAGCTCTTTGGGAGCACAGTCTTTACTCCCAATAGGCAATTATTCCCAAGGAGATCTGTTTGAAACCTGACAGTTCTTTGCCACTTTAGTTGCGGTTGCTTTGGGACCATTTTATTCAGAAATTCTGAGATATTTTCAAGAACAGGTGCTGGTGGGATAGTTTCTAAAATATTGGAAGAATTGATTGTGTCCCTGAGTGTATAACTGATTCAGACACCCTCTGGGAGAGAGTGTTTTTTCTGCCTCCTTAAGCAGCTTCTTCTTCCATTCTTGCCTTCTACTGAAGAGTCACCCAAGGAAATATATGATATCTGCTTTTCCTAAAGCTCTTGTTCTCTTCTGTGGAAATATAATTTGCTTTTTCTTTCTTGAGAAGAACCTATGCACCAAGACGGAAGCTGGGCAAAAAAATAAGAATGAGTTCATTTTAGTATCCTTCACATCTGACCAATAATTTGGTTCCCCCATCCCTCTGAGTAATTGTATCTTTAAATAAAGTTAAAAATACAGAAAACAAAAATAAAAGCCAATAAAAGAATGCCACAAGTGCTGAAAGAAAGTCACTTTTTGCAGTCTTTTGTATATGATTAATATATTTTTCTAAATGTGTACAGTGAAAAGAACAAAACAGAATTCACTACTGGTTGAAAGACTAGATTTATTTTTATCTTGTCTTTATCTCGATACATGTAATCATACCCTGCAAAAATAGAATCACCTATACATAACAGGAATTTGAAGAAAAGTTTGAAGGACTAGCATACAATAAAAAAGAGATACTTTTATAATACATATTTTTTAAACAAAAATTCCTAATTTGCTGCAGGTGACATAATTTACTTAAATTGCATAAATCTACTGTAATATACAGCACTTTAGCTTGTTGCTTTGGAAACTTTGATATATAATGCACACCTTTAAATATGCCCTTTAAATATGCAAATTAGGTTTAAAAAAAAACCTGGGGAGTCACTGAAGTACCATGGGAAACAATCTACAACAGTAACTATTTTCTCATGTGGTTTTTTTTATTAGTAACATGGTTACAAAAACCTATTTTTCGGATTTTGTCTGTTAAATATGTCTACAAAAATGAAAGTCTGATCTTATCTATTCCCTACAAACAAAGTTGACAATGGTTTGGATTTTCAGCTGAAGGCCTCTATTTTCTATTTACTGAAAACTAGTGAGATAAGATTAGAAAATAAGAGAGCCAGTGTGGTGTAATGGTTTCTGGTTTCTGAACCAGAAGCTGATGAGTTCTCATCCTTCCTCAGGCATGAAAACTAGCTGGGTGATTTTGGACCAGCTCCTCTCTCTCAGCCCAACTTTCCTCCCAGGGTTGATGTTATGAGAAAAATAGGAGGCAAGAGAATCAGATGTGTTCATCTTGAACACATCTGACTCAGTTGTATATATATATATATTTTGAAACTGAGGTAAAAAAATCTATTCTAATAATAAGTCACAAGAGAGCTGTTCTTACACCTTTCTCATTTTTGTTGTAAAAGAATGGACTATTTGAGAGAGGGTGAGATAACCACACCAGTGTTTCTTCGATGTTTTCAAAAAAGACTCAATTCAGACTAATCTGAATGCCCAAGAAATGTTTATTCATTTTTTCTTTTTTTAAGCTCTCCGTGTCAATCCTTATTATGTTAGTTTATAATATAAAATACAAAAATACAAAAGCAAACAATAGGAAAAATAGGGGAGGGAAAAGTGAAGAGAAAAATGTAGAGAAGAAGGGGGAAAAAAAGAAAAGTCGTTGACTTCTGATTCTCTTTGGTGCAATGGAATAAGAAGTAATATTGAACTCTAACATTTTACTTTTACATAGGATTATAAACTAGCCATTTCTATTAAAACAGATTTATCTAATCAGTCAAACCGAAAATCAAAGTTTAATTCCCCCCCACCTCAAGTACAAAGTTTAGAAGTGGCTTCCAAGTAGAAACAAAAGTACTTGTGTTTTTATTTTATTTTATCAAAGCGGTCATTTTAGCCACCTCTGTTAACTCCATCAGTTATTTCTCATTGTCCATATGCAATGGAACATATTCACTTGGGCTGGGCAAAACATTGTTAGAGCTGGGCAAAGGCAAAGTACAAACAAAACATTGAGTTTGACTAATAAAAACAGCTACATTGTTTGAAAGGTGATGTATCAGGGGTGTCAAACTCAAAGCGGGGCTGGATCCAGCTTGCGGGGTGCTTAGATCTGGTCTCGGGGCCGCCGTGGACACAGCGAAGTACCAGCCCATGGTGCCTCTTGTTAAGGTAATTCCCCATTAGGAGAATGAGTGCACACAAGGAGACATAGTGAGAGTGGTGAGGAATAACACACAACCAGCACACAGATGCACTGTAAAGTAAAATGTAGGTTTTTATTTCCAGTAAACAGTTAAGCAAAGTCCAACAAGCAGTCCAAGTCATACATGATTAAAGCAGTCAGTTTTCAGTCCAGGGATAATCCAAATAACAAAATCCAGTATCATACACAGTTCAGTAACAGACTTACAGTAATCCAAGAATAACGACGATCAGCAACAGTCAATAAGGAAAATGCAGGAACTGAAAACAGCGAACATCAGAACATCGACCAACTAACAACTATCAACAACAGGACTAAACAACCCAGGTTTCTGGCTCCATGTTATGGCTGTTTGAGGAACCACACCCAATTACAATTTTAGCATTCCATTAAAGAGACAGTATTAAATGTGTATTCTGGTTTATATATTTCCAACCCAACTGTTAGGTGACTTATATTCCTAACACCTCTGACCATGAAAACGGAGATAGCGAGCTCCATTTTCCCTGGCAGTGAGTTGCAGGAGGCCCTAATATGGAGCTCGGGAGCCCATTTTCATTGGCAGAGTGCTTGAGCCACATGAATGATGTTATGCTGGCCACACCCGCATGCAGCCCTCAATGAAATCGAGTTTGATTTCCCTATTGTAGATGCAGCCTCAATGCCAGAACAGCCAGTGGCAGTTTCTGAAGTAGATCTATATGAGCTTTGCCAAAGATGAGTGCTGGCTTTCATTTGAGTGAGATGCCACTATGAAAAGAGGACCAAAGAACTTGTCTGTATAAAAGAGTTCCACTTAACACATACATCAGCCTCTCCTTCATCATGTGGTATATTAACCAAGTACATGCTCCAAACGTCTGTATTCCCTAGAATTCTACACCCAGCTAAACCAGTTATAACCAACAGAACAAATCACGTAAGCAGAATTTGATAAGCATGAGAATTTCAACCCACTCCTGCCATCAGGGGGAAAACAAACTCTTTTCCCAAGCATTTCATTGTCAAGAAGGATGGAAATGACATGGAAGGAATAAGACGCTAA
Organism: Laticauda laticaudata; assembly: GCA_004320025.1. Lineage (NCBI taxonomy): Eukaryota > Metazoa > Chordata > Lepidosauria > Squamata > Elapidae > Laticauda > Laticauda laticaudata. The sequence continues at coordinate 3,917 of BHFT01006242.1, forward strand.
AAATAAGCTCTTTGCAAACAAGCCTAGAAGAAAGAAATGCCATTTTTTAAAAGAAAAAATAGTACTTGTTGCAATCTATTTTTTTTTTGGGGCAGCCACATAAATCAAACATCGTACCCTGGAGACAGCATTATTCTATTCAACAAGGGACAGATCTTTTGTAGCACTGGTTGACTTTTCCAATGCTATCACAAAGGGATATACTGTCCACTTTTCCTTAAGCTCTCAGAGGGAAGGAGACACATGAGAGAGGTTACATTATTTAGGCCTCCGTGAATGAGGTTTTATATTTTTTTGAGTGGAGTAATTTCTCTGTTTTTACAAACTATATATACCTGGTGGGGTTTGTCAGGTAGTGAAATCTGGTGGGGCAGTTGTAATTTTCCTTTTTTTAAATGCAAGTTAAATCTTTGGCGGTGAAATATATGAACTTCTAGTGTAATCCTTCCAGTTATTAAAGGTAACAGATTATGTATCTGTAAAGCTAATAATACGAGAAGCATCTTAGAACTACTGTAATGATAGAAGAGAAGTTCAAAAAAAAAGTATGAATTATCAGGACATACCTTGTTAAGAAAGATCTTATTAATGAGGTGTGAAAGAAGATGATGGCAAAGACAATAAATAAAAAAATAAAAAATAAAAAAGAAGGCACGGAAAATTATAAAAACAAAATGAGGAAAAAGAAAAGCCACAAGAAGGGAATTCTTTTTTCTCTCTATTCTACTAGCTGCAGGGTTGCCAAAAAAACAAAAAACAAATCTAATGAACATCAACAGTTTGGGTTGTTTTTTTTCTTTTGGACATTGTTTCTCAGCTATGATATGTGATTCGTTATCTGTCAATAATGTCTCTTAATAGTCTGTCAAGAAAAGAAAAGAAAAGAAGAAAAAAAAGCATGTCAGAGAAGAGAAATCATTTCTTCCCTTCTCCTCCTTTTATCAGGATTACTAAGACAAACAAGGGTTGCATTTCTAGAAAAAAAAAGAGTTTGAAGATGCCATGAAATAGCACATGTTAAAAATATAGACAGTGACAGAATGCTATAAATTTTAACATATGATAAATAGCCTGGGCTATTCCAATCACCCTTATTTTGGGATGTTTCTATGCAGACTTTCCAGGGTGTGACTTTTTGTCTTTGTCAGACTTAAAGATCCAGGCTGATTTTATGAATCCCAGCATGGGTTCACTCATCTTTTGGTAGTATATAATCTGTGTATCTGTCTGTCTGACAGAATCACTTTCTTTATCCAGTTTAGAGTACAGAATCCTGAATAAGTGAGTTGGAATAGACCTTGGTGGTAACAGATAACAGAAAATCAGAGTTGGAAGGGACCTTATAAGTCATTTAATCCAACCTCCCCACCCAAGCAGGAGGCCCTACACCATTTGTAGGGCAAATGGCAGTCCAATCTCTTCTTGAAGGTATCAAGTGATGGCGCTCCAACAACTTCTGAGGGCAAGCTGTTCCATTGGTTGATTGTTCTCACTGTCAGAAAGTTTCTCCTTATTTCCAGGTTAAATCTCTCCTTGTTCAGTTTCCATCCATTATTCTTTGTCTGGCCTACAGGTGCTTTTGAAAATAGCTTGACCCCTTCCTCTGTGTGGCAGCCCTCAAATATTGGAAGACTGCTATCATGTCTCCCCTGGTACTTCTCTTCACTAGACTGGTCTTCTAGTCCAACTCACTACTCAAGCAGGAGACTTTATACTGTTCCAGACAAATGGCTGTCCAATTTTTCCTAAAAAAGGTGATGGAGTACAATTTCTGGAGGCAAGAGATTCCACTGATTCATTGTTCTCACTTTCAGGAAATTTCTCTTTAGTTCTAAGTTGGATCTCTCATTGATAACTTTCAGTCTGCTACTTCTTGTCTTGCCCTCAGGATTTTTTGAGAATCGATTGACCCCCTTTTCTCTATGACAGTTCCTCAAATATTGGAAGACTGCTATCATGTCAGTCCTTCTCTTCATTAGAGTTGCCTTACCTGATTCCTGCAACTGTTCCTCATATGTTTTAGCCTCTAGACCTCTAATCTTCTTTGTTGTTCTTTTCTGTACTCTTTCTAGAATCTCAACATCTTTTTTGAATCCTGGTACCTACAAGTCTGATCTTGCCAAGGCAATATATAGTAGAACTGTATTTGTAGACTATCAACTCCACATGGATTTGGGCAATTCACAAACCAATGTGGTCCTGAACTTTATTTTGCCATTTGGGCCCGCAATACTTGCTGATATAATCGATCCATCTTGTGTTTGGTCTCTTTCATGGACACTTTTTATCAAGTGGGATCCATTCTATGTCTGCCTTGGTCCTCCTGCCATCAGCTCTTCTTGCTATGTGACCAGCCCATTTCCATTTTAATTCTTTTACTCTCTTGATGACATTGTAAACTTTTGTTTGTTCTCTAATCCATGTTTGTTCTCTAATCCAATCTATCTTGTCTTGTAATGCTGAGCATGTATCTTTCCATGGCTCTTTGTGCCACTTGTAGCTTTTGTATTACCAAAGACAGTATGTCATAGTACTGTATTTCTAGACTATCAACTCCATAAGGGTTTGGGCAATTCACAAACCTGGCATAAAACCATGAAAACCAATCAAATCAATCTCAATTCCCAAATACTTTATTTTCCACCAAATTCACTTCTGCCCAATTCTGAAAATCTACATATTTAACAATATTTCAAAGATCTGTGGAAAAGCCTGGTTTGGACTGCCTTTCTGAATATCCTTAAAAAGGAATGCCAACTGGATCTCTCTGGGAGCTCCATAAGCTGTGGGGTCATAAAGAAAAAAATCACAAACCCCCTTCCTTTTATTCCAACCAGTGGTGGTGATTATTAAGATCCAAGCTCACGACACAAACAGCCTAGTTCTATCTGAAGGAGGTAATCCTACAAGTGTCCAGATGTTCAACTCAAAGGCTTTATCTGTTCATACCAGAACTTTGACTGTTTTCGGGTGCCAATTAGAAGCCAATGCAAAACTCCAAGAGTCTCCATCCTTTGATCAATTTGATCTAGCAGACTGGGCATGTTGCAGGATCTCATAAGCCAAAGAGGGGATTTGAAAGACAGGCCTTTTCAGCAGTAGCTTCTGCTTTGTGGAATATCCTTCCCTTTAGAGATGAGAATTGCCCTAATCCTGTTGGCCTTTCATAAGGCTTTAAAAACTTGACAGTGTTCCCATGCCTGGAGCTCTGAATGTGTTAAAGACCCCATTTCTTGGCTTTACTGTTGACTGCTTAACTATCTCAGCTACTGTATATACTTATTGATTTTAAATGTTTTTTTTTATTGTGGCAGGATCCAATCTGGGTTAGTCACCAGGACCAGAGGTTTTGTCTCCTGAGCTTTCGGACTTGTGCTGGAGTGCATCTTCAGGAAAGATGCACTCCAGTCAGCTTTGAGAGTAGTCTCTCTAGTCAGCTTTGAGAGTAGTATCCTGAAGATGGGCTTCAGCAAAAGTCCAAAAGCTGAAAAGGATAAACCTGTGGTCATGGTGACAAACCCAAATTGGATTGTACAGCTGCAGCAACAATTACTCTTCAAAGGCACTCCTTGTAGAGTACATTACAGTAATCAATTTAACCAGTCAAGGTGTGATTCAGTGTATGGCTGTTTTAAATCCCTGGCTTTGTTTAAATCTGGTGGATTGGGACTTGTCACACAGCCAATGCATCTGAATTATGTGATCAGTGTTATAGGATGTAATGCTGCGTGCAGAAAGGTCAGTGATTATGGTCAGGAGGAAAGAAGTATGAAGCTCTTGTCAAAGTCCTGAAGTTTGCATACTTGGAAGAGAATCGTTAGAGAAAAACAGTAGGTAGAAGGAAGAATAATAAAATGGGTCTCAGAGAGTAAAACCCATGTCACACTGCACCAACGGATGCAAAGAGGATGTAAAACGGACAAAAAAGCTTGCCATCTGTTGGAAAACGCGCGAATGCATCCGTTATGTACTCACTGCGTATGTCTTTCATATGCTCTATCCGTCAAACTTCCCATCTACTGCTATTTCATGCCTTTGGCATCCTGGCCAATAGGTTCCAGGTTACTTCTCACCACCATGCACCATCGCGCACAGACTGTGAGGAGCATCGTGGAAGCTTGTTGCATCCTGCACAATCTCATGGCACCTGCTACCCAGTGTTGCAGAACAGGCTTGTGGACCGTCAACAAGGCAATGGGGACATGGAGCCTGGTGAATGGAGGCAAGGGCAAAAACCTGATCGACACTGTGTGATGCGCAAGGCCCCAACAGAGCTTCACATGAAGGGAAGAAGCAAGTGCAACCTCCTGAAAACGCTGGTGCAACTCCCCAGCTGGAGCAGTGGAGTGGCAAGACAGGATGGTAGATGCTTAATGGATGCTTCCTTCAGCCTGTCTCATCCACTGATGACATTGTGCCATGTATGTTGAGTGGCCCTACAATAAACAGGGCATTGATAAAGAGTTTTGTTTATGTTGAAATGTGTTGATCAATGATGAAATTGTTCTTGATAAATAAGGTCCATATGTGTGGGCAGCTGGGAGGGTGGACCATACAGTCCCACTATGTTTGCCATGGAGGTTTATCTATCCCGCAAGTATCCTTACCCATCCCACAACTATCCTTACCCATCCCACAGCTATCCTTACCAATCCCACAGCTATCCATCCACAGCTATCCTTACCCATCCCACAGCTATCCTTACCTATCCACAGCTATCCATCCCACAGCTATCCTTACCCATCCCACAGCTATCCATCCCACAGCTATCCTTACCAATCCCACAAGCATGCAAAGGCTTAACCCTTTTTTCAAAGTTTTCACCAAACACATTATTAAGTAAAAAAAAATGAACCAAGTGTGTGAAGCAAAGATAACTTTATTAATAACCAACTGTATGACTTTATCAAAAAGCAAAATGACCCAAGTAAAGTGTTCTTAAGCAAAGATAAAGTGAACAGGTTACAACTCAGTCTCTGGCACTCTTCTCTGTCACTCTGAGGTGTGCCCAATGGTCTCAGATGTAAAGGGGGCAGGGACTGTGGAGCGTGGCTGTTGCTGGATGCTGGTCTGAGGCACCATTGGGGTGCCTGGCCCTGAGAGTACAACAGGAGATGGAAGTGTGTGCAGGAAGCCTCTCAGAGAGCTGACTCAGTCCCGTGAGGTTGAGAGGCCCTTCATCAAATACCTGGGATGTGAGGCCAAGACTAATGACAGATGTTCTGATGAAGGGCTTGGCTTTGGGGTGGAGGAAGGAGGAGTTGAGTGGGCTGTCTGGTCTGCAGTTGGGTCAGGTAGAGGCATCTGTGCGTCTGTGGCGTCCGAGGAACCTGGGCCTGGACTGGGAAGGGCTGCCTCTGCTGTGGGAAGTCCTGGTACTCGTAGCCTTGGTAGGTAGGGGCTGTTGAAATCGGTGGAAGGCTGTGACATCGCCTGGGGTGGAGGAGCAGACCTGGAGGTGGGTAGGAGCAGGGTTCAGATGGGCCTGGGGTGGTGCAGAAGAGCTGTGATCCTCTCCTTCATCACCTGGTACTGGGCCTCGGGCATATCCATGAGGGTCTGCCTCACGTACGTGATGAAGGGCTTGTGGTTCGAGGATGGTATGTCGAAGTGGACCAGCTGGGAGTGAAGATCTGTGGCTGGCTTTGATTGTGTCCCTGATCTCCAAGAGGAAGTGTGGCTCTGTCCCCTCTGGTCTGCCTCTCTGCCTGCTTTCTGTGGAGGTGGGAGGTGGGGGTGGGTGTGGGTTGGTCTCTGGTTGGCTGCTTCTCTTGCTCCATCTGAGGCAGGGGATCCTCCACGTCCTCCGGCACAGGGAGTGCAGCTGTCAGGGGGGTCTCTGTCATGGGGCCCTCCAAAGGACACCAGCCTTGGACAAGGTAGCTGTCTCCTGGCTGGAAGAGGAGTGGCTCTCTGTGGGGCTGTCTGAGGAGAGGGTTGACAGAGGGGCTGCTCTTTGGTGGCTGATCTCACCCTCCAGGAAGCTGCACCTGGCCATGACATAGGTCTCCCGGTCAGTGAGCTTGAAAGCGGCCTGCCCGGATTTCTTCAGGTGCAGCTTTGCCATACCAGGTGTGCATGTGCTTCCACCACCCCAGGAGGACATCTGAAGTGTAGCCCAGGCTCTCCACCTTTCTCCTCTCCAAGCTGCCCTGCTTTCTCTTGGTGTCGTGATAGAGCCTGTGGCCCTTCCTCCACAGGTACTCGTTCTCCCTCAAGCCATTCCAGCACCTCCTCCTCATGGTCTTCGGAAATGGAGTACTGTTTCCTCTCTCCCTTCTCCTTGCCTTGCCTCTTCTCCCCTCTGGCAGGGCCCTCAGGGCCTTCAGCAGCAGGCTTTGAGGGCCTTGGGCTGATTCACCATAGGCAGCAGCAGCAGGAGAAGCAGCAGCAGCAGCAGGAGAAGCAGCAGCAGCAGCAGGAGAAGCAGCCAGCAGCAGCAGGAGAAGCACACGCAGCACCAGCAACACCAAGCAGCACGCACCAGCAGGAGAAAGCACCAGCAGCAGCAACCCAGGAGCACCAGCAGCAGAAGCACCAGCAGCTTCAGAGTCAGAGCCAGGGGTGGGATGGTGGCTCGTCCTTCTTGCCAGCGTTGGCAGGAGTAGGCACAGGCTTCCTCTTCTTCCCATGGTGTTCCTTCAAGATGTCTCTGGCAGCAGGTCTTTCCTCTGAATGGTGACTGCTTGTGAGCTGCATCCTTTTATATCCGCGGAGCTGACCAATTCATCTCCCCCGCATGTGCAGTGAACACTTTGCATCCACTACGCATCTGCTATGCATCCTATGGGCATCCGTGATGCATCCGCGTCATCCGCTATGCATCCGCTCCTTCCGCTATGGTCCGCTTTCGCTATTCTCCTCCGGAAGCCCTGCAGATGTTCATCCGCTTCCATCCACGAGGCTTCCTAAAACATCCGCTTTATATCCCCGCTACATCCTCCCCACGTCCGTTCCTTTCCGTTGTTTTTCGTTCTGTTATGCAAATTTGGGCACTTTTGAGAGTGCTTTTGAGAGTGGATAACAATGGATGGAGCCACCCCTGAAATTTTGCTCGTCCGCTGTGTCCTTTTTGCATACGTTATGCATCCGTCGGCCAGTGTGACCTAGCCTTAATGTGAGTGTGTGTGGTAACATTTGTGTATTCTTAACTCATTGTTGGCTGCCATCCAATACAACTAAGTAACACCAGGACATACTTGCAATTTAACTACCCTAAAACGTAAGAGGCAAAGTGTTAGAAATGTCAGTTTGAGGTGTTTGATTTATACCTTCAACCTAATTCTAATTATTTTAACCTCATAATTTGCATAAATCCAATCACAGCTATCAAATCTGTCGAAGGCATAAATTCTTCTGGTAGCCTTTGATTTACAACCAGGATACTGTTTTCTCGCTTGACTCTTTTGAGATTGATTATTTATTTTAAAAAAATGAATTAGAGGAATGTTTTTTTTAAAAGAAAGAAAATAAATGGTGAGGGTAAAACATTGTACATTTACTAACTCATTGTGAAAACCTTCCTTCAGTTTCACCCACTCAGATAGAAAGCATTGTTTTGAACTCACAAATGTCACTTCGTCCTTACAGAAAGGTTAATTAGTGAAAATATCACTTAATCGTTACAAAAAGATGACAACAATCCCTTACAGACCTGCAGATGTAAGCCTATTGATTGGGTTGGACGTGAGCTCTGTGTCACATTAGGATTTCAGAATTCAGTGAAGGAAAAGTCGATAAAGTATAATCCTCTACATATTTATAAACTACAATTCCCACCATCTCTTCCCATGAGCTGTAATAGCTGAGGCTGATGGGAAATTGAGTTTAACATTCTAAGGAGGGCCAGACTTTACTCACATCTGGATAAAAACCTAAACTGAACCAGCTTGCGGTACCTGAATACACCTGTAAGTGGATCATAAGCTTCCTAACAGACAGGAAGAAATAATTAGATTTTTTTTAAAGAAAGCCATCAGCAATGACAGTGATTGCCACATCTTGTAGAGATTTCCATTATTATATGTTACATGAAGATGAACTTTCAGCTGCTCTTGCTTCAATGTGAGTAACCAGGTTTCTCTTCTGTCACTTTTTTTTTCTTTTCTCCACATTTCCCTTTGCTCTTATTTTCTGCTTTCATTTTGACTTTGACTTTATCCAGCTGCAGTACTGTTTCTCTGGCCCAGACGCTGCTAAAACCCAACCATCCATGACCACTTACCCAGAACGATGTCTGTCGCTTGTGGAAATAAGTTAAAATTAGTTCTAGATTTATAATAGTTCATTTAGTGACTGTTCAAAGTTAAGCCCCTGTCACACTGCACCAACGGATGAAAAGAGGATGTAAAACAGAGAAAAACACTTACCATCCATTGGTTAACGCGATGCATCCGTTCTGTACTCACTGCCCTGTTTATCACATGCCTCTCTATCCGTCCAGGCATCCATTTATTGAGTTTCATCCGCTCTAGAAAGTTTTGAACTGCTTCAAAAACGTTTGAGCGGAAAATGTATCCAATGCGTCCGTGATCGCTCCCTATACACATCCGCTATATTGCTAGGCATACCGCTTGTGCTCGTCTGCAACCGTCATCGCTTTCCAGCGGTAAACGGACGCAGGGAGGAAAGCAGAAACGGAGGCAAGAACGATGCCTAGCAGAATGCAGAAGCGGAAACAAAAGCACTTAAAACTGAAAAAGACGTCGCAGAGGAGACCTCTCACGGATATTAAAGGAGTCTAGAGGATGCCTGGGAATCAAAGGGAAAACGATAGTGGAAACTCTATAGCTGCTAGTAAAAGGGAGCAACTCAGACTGCTGGATTCACTTTCAGCCAGCAGCCCAGTGTGCAGACCTCTGCAGCTTATCATCTGCCTCTTGCTCTCCACAGGCTCAGTCATGTCCACCATGGAATCATAACGAAAGTCTTTTGGCAGCCACCATGCTGCAACAGTGGGAGAGCACTGACAGCTGTGAACTCACTACGGCGGGAAGAAAAAGAGGTCGGCCAAAAAGGCGTACTGGGTCCGAAGATAGGATCGGGAGATAGAGCAAGAGTACGTGACTGTACAACAAGTCTGGATAGGTGTATAGCTAAGGAACGAAGACACTTCTGGCATCTCCAGAACTGGTCGATGAGGAAGTTCGCCTACAGCCATAGTTTGACGGAAGTTGTGCAGGCAATGCTGAGCACCCAGGTGGACAAAGGCAAAACACACTTTTCCGGCCCAAGCCTGGAACCTGGGCCTCAGAGAGTGGGGCGAACTCACCATGCGGCCACTGGCCTCAGAGACGCACCTACAGGGAGCATGCAGTATGGGGCTGGAGGGGCACACAACACATGCAGCATCTGTGGTCCAGAGAAGTGGGGCGAGGCCATCGATCGAAGCGAATACATGAGGAGTCCTGCCATGTCGACACTGAAGACAGGATGGAAAAAGTCAGAGGCAGCGTATCAGAGTGGAACTTCCCTACACATCGTTAGGAGCCATAGATGCAAGCAGTGGGCCTGCAGAAGCCAGCCAAGTGGGGGGTCCACTATGTTCAACTAACAAGTAGGCTTTTCTTCCAGCATCGTCGCTCTTTCCCGCATGGTCGATGCTGGACTAAAAGTTCGATGTACATGATGCTCAGGCAACGGCTCATCTTCAGATGCCCAGGTATACAATGCCAGTGACCTAAGGAAGGGGCTCTGGAAGGCACCTAATCGTGGGCTTCCAGATCAGCCACTGCCAGACGACACGCAAGATGTGCCTACTAATTCAGCTCATCGTAGGGGATTGACCGCTTCTCCCTCAGAATCCGTACCTCATAAGCCCTACCTATCCCAATTACATCACCCGTGAAGAGAGGACTCTGTCAACTAGCAGGCTGTCAGGGCGAAGAACGGGTGGTGGACGAACGCCTTGGATTCTGGCCAACAGTTCGTACTTCTCTCGCACATACAGCATCACCCAGACTGTGAGGAAACTCGTGGAACTGTGCTGCATCTGCACAATCTCATGGCGCACCGCTACCCACAGTCTTGCAGAACAGGCTCGTGGACTCCAACAAGGCAAGGGGACATGGAGCTGGGGAATGGAGGAAGGCGAACCTGATAGACACGAGAGATGTGCAAGGCCCCAACAGAGCCTCACGTTGAACAGGGAAAGAAGCGCGCAATCTGAACACTGGTGAACTCACCACTGGAAGAGTACAGTGGTCAAGACAGCGCTGATAGATGCTTAAATTGATGCTTCTCAGACTGTCTCATGCACTGATGAATTGGGGCAATGTTTTGGGTGGGCCTAACAATGAACAGGGCATTTAATCAAAGAGTCATGTGTTTTATGTGACTGGTGCAATGATTAAATTTGTTATTGAATGATACAGGGCCATATGTTGGGTGACGGCCTGGGAGGGTGGCCCATCACGATCCCCTATGCTTGCAAATGAGGTTTATCTATCCGAACAGCTATTACGCCATCCAAAGGTATCCTGCTATCCACTGTTAGTCTTACCATCCACAGTATTACATCACCACAGGTTATCACTACCATCCGCAAGCTGCTATCTGGTTTAACCCCATCCCTCAATCATGCAAAGGCTAAACATTTCTAAAAGTTTCACTAGAATTGATTAAAAAGAAAGAAATGAAAGCAAGCGTGTGAATCAAAGATCAGATTTAATTAACAAAAAGCTATAAACAAAATGAGACAGTGGCACCTCTTGGTCGCTCAGTCCCAGGGGTGAAGGGCTCTCAGGTTAGCTGTGGAGGTGGCTGGGCTGGCGTGCTTTTTCTGAAGAGCATTGCGGTGCAAGCAACAGCATAGTCAACAAGCAGAAGCAACACGCATAAGCATCATCCAGCTCTCCAGAAAGAAGCAGCAAAGCCCAGCCAGAAGAGCGTGCTAAGAGCCCCAGCAGAACAGAGTGAGGGCAGGGGGTGGGATGGTGGCCCTGTCCCTCTTGCGCAGGGCCTGGCAGAGATGGCTGAGGCTATCTGTCCTTCCCGCATGGTGTGGGTTGACTGGCGTGGCAGGAGGCTTGGAGGAACAGAGGCTGGCGGAATGGCTTTCAGTGAGAAGGTTGCCACCACGGCTGCAGGCCAGAGCAGCGACAAGGTGGCAGGACAGGCAGGAACAAGCTGGCAGGTCAGGCAGGACACCAAAGGCTGGCTGGCAGGCAGGAACCAAGGCTGGCCGGGAGGCAGGGCCAGGCAGGCTTGCAGGAAGGCAGGAAACCAAGGCTGGCAGGAAAGGCAGGAACCAAGGTGGCAGGCCAGGCAGAGCAGCAAGGTGGCAGGCAGGCAGGAACCGAAGGCTGGCAAGGAAGGCTGGCAGCAGGCAGACAGCGGCTGGGCAGGGAGGTCTGGCAGCAAGGCTGTCGGCAGGCATGCAGGCAGTCATGCAGGCTGGGCAGGCAAGGCTGTCAATCTCGTCGACAGCAAGGTCTTCCTCTGAATGGATGACTGCTTCCGAAGCTCTTCCGCGTTTATACTCGGCAGGGGTGTATGCAATGCATCCTCCCGCATGCGCAATTAAGGCTAGGGACATCATGTAGGCTTCCGCTGTGCATCGTAGGACTTCCGCTCTTGCTATCCGGTTCATCAGTATCCACGTCCACATCTGCATTCGCTTCATCGTTCTGCGTACCGCAAATTTGCTGAGGCCCCGGAAAGCCTGGCGGAAATGTGCATCCACTCTCAATTCGTTTCCATTGCTAGGCTTCCGTTCCGCATTACCGCTTTCACTGCTCTACGCCTCGCACCACGTCCGTTCTTCCGTATCTGCTCTGCTGTGCAAGTTTTGCCCCTTTTGAGAGTGGATAACAACGGATGGAACATTTTTCTCATCTGCTGTGTCCTTTTTACAAACGTTTCGCATCCGTTGGGCAGTGTGACAGGGCCTTTACACCACCATTGGAAAAAAAGGACTTATGACTGATTTTCGCACTTGCAATCATCACAGCATCTCTTTGGTCATGTGATCAAAATTCAGATGCTTTGCATATTTATGATGGTTGCCGTGCCTGGGAGTCACGTGATCAGCTTTTGCAACCTTCTGACAAAGCAAAATCAATGGGGGAAGCCACATTCCCTTCACAACAGTGTTACTAATTTAACAACTGCGGTGATTCATTTAACAACTGTGGCAAGAAAGGTCGTAAAATGGGGCAAAACTCACTTAACAATTGTTTCACTTAGCAACCTAAGTTTTGGCCTCAATCATGGTTGTAAGTTGAGGACTCCCCGTACCATGGAGAAATTTTTATAAAACCTGAAACATGGGTGTTTTTTAAAAAAAATGCTTTTATGTCCATAAAAAGCAACACTTCTGTTAATACATGCACAAATTATTTTACACTTTCTTTGAAGGCTGGTTCTAAAAGGTCTGCAAGGAATAAATCCTTTGTTCGTTTCACTCTTGGATCTTTACTAAAAGTAGTCAGGCTAATCTCAAAGAAAGGCTAGAACACTTCACCTAAAAGGAGAAAATTGATATGGTGAAAGAATTTCAAATGGGGGAGGGGGAATCTTTCCCTTGTATATCACAGCATTTAGTGAACATTTTCCCTGCCATAGCATTATGTAAATATTCCAACTTTCCTAATGAAGATTTCACACAGCATAGTTTTAGGGTATTTATTATATTTCCTTTTCTACTGATATCTCAGCGAGCATAAAGTGTTGTTGAAAGGGATAGGAGGCCTAGCAGATCAGATAGCAAATACAGAAACAGTATGTCCTCAATTTTAATGAACTAATGGGGAAAATAGTGTTTTCGGTAGCTAAACACCCATTAATATGAAGCTTACCCTACCCAAAGAACGATAACTCCAATGATTACAACAAGTTGAGCCACATCACCTCCCCTCTCTCTTCCTCACCTTCAGTATATTTTATTTATTTATTTATTTATTTTATTTTGTCAAGTGATTATAAGATAACAGGTATAAGTATAAATATAGTTATGAATACATGAAATGGATACAAATGTGAAAAATAAAAAGAAACAATGGACAGGGCGATATGATGGCAACTTATGGCACGCCCCCGTTCAACCTCTATCGGAAAGGGGTGACAGGTTGCCAATTAAGTAGACAGTCTATGGTTAAAGTTTTGGTGTTTTAGGGAAGAAAAACCACAGAGTCAGGTAGAGTTTCCAGACATTGACCAACTCTCTGTGCTGAAGTCGTATTTCTCGCAATCGAGTTTGGTGCGGTTAACCTGTGAGTTTGTATCATTGTGTGTCTCTTGCTGTTGTATGGTTAAGCTGAAAGTAGTACATGGACAGGCAGGACATTGCAATATATAATTTTTATGTTCTATACTTAGATGGACGCGAAGGTGCAGCAGTTCTAGGTTTTCTAGTCGTGGAATTGTCAAATTTCCATGGTGGCATAAGGTAATTTCTGCAATGGGTAGAAGAATGGCAGAACCTCTTTTTGTGTGAATATATTTCTGACTTTCTCAATTGTGCTAATATCAGATATGTAATGTGGGTCTGTATTCCTACCTTGTTGTCAGGACTGATGAGCTGTATTCGAGATATTGGTCTAGCCGAATGTTTGTATGCTCTAGTTGTAGTGTGAATATTATAGAGATAAAAGCTATGCAGGATTAGGTTACAACTCTTTAATGCTTTCTGGCTTTGTTAGTACTGTGGTCCTTGCATTAGAAGATCATTAAAGATGCAGTACTCCAAGATCCTTGTACGGAGTTTGGATCATCAACAACGGTCTTGACTATTCAGCTCTATATTTATTTGCTGATTTTTTTTGCGCCAGTATGTTATAGACTGAGCATTTATTGTTTGAGATTTGAAGTTTGCCATATTGTTTGACCATGGTCTGATTCATAGATCGAGGTCTTTTTAAAGGTAGCAAGTATTGTCTGCGTGGTGATTGAATAGCTTTATCATCATCAGCAAGACGAACACAGCTGCCTCTTACATATGATCACAGAGGTCATTTATGTTGAGTAGGAAGAGAGTTGGGTCCGTTAGAACACGTGCTGGGGGACACCACTGTTGACAGTACAAGATTTGATAGGACATTCCAATTTTGACCTATTTGTAGTCTGTTTGACAGGAATGCTTGCTAATCAGTTATGCAACGGTGTCCAGAGATATCCATAAGATTTTAGTTTTAGGAGTTACTAGTACTTTGTCGTGTACCACTGAATCAAAGGCTTTACAGAAGTCTAAGTAGATTGCATATATTGCTTTGCCCTGATCGAGTTGTGTAGTCCATATGTTTTTGCAGTGTAAGAGTTGTAGATTACAGGATAGTGTTTTTTTGAAACCAAATTGTTTATTAGAGAGTAGGTTGTTTGTCTCTAAGTGGAGGATGATGTCCCACCTTTGTCTCTGAAGAACAGGCCCATTTGGTCACAGGGCTACTCTGCTTTACAAAATCAGTGAAAATGTGGGTTTTCAAACCAGGCTGAAGTGCTTTAGTGATTCTGATGAGTGTCAAGCAATGAGATTTGATTTACACTATCTTTTAGGTAATTCTAACATTATTATTTTCTTTTCAGCAAAGACTCTTTGTCTTTAATGGACCTACCAATTATAAGCCACCTTTGATTTGTTGGCCCTATATACCTAATATGTCATCGTCGCCATGCAACCAGCCTGCTTTCCTCTCAATCGTCCCAACTCTTTCCCTCCCCCTCTCTCTGCCCTCAGCTACTTCTATTGCCTCAGAGAGAAATAACACTGGGCTTGACTTTTCCTTTCCTTTCCTTTCCTTTCCTTTCCTTTCCTTTCCTTTCCTTTCCTTTCCTTTCCTTCCCTTCCCTTCCCTTCCCTTCCCTCTCTCAGCTGCTAAATTCGGCAGATTTTGTCAGCTAATTCTGAAGTTGCGTAAAGCAATGTTTGTAAAATCAATGGCTTATTGCACACAGAATAATCCACATTTTCTCAAAAGCTTAGAGAACTCCCATAGTTCTCAGCAGATGTAGTTGCAGAGAGCCAACTACTATTTGACAGGAAAAAAAAGATGGGCTGAGTTTGCCCATCTCTGAATCAGAATATGATTTCTTTGACTTAGTACGTTTTGATGGTTCTGGGATGTTTATTTGTTGTATTCATTAAATGTTTATGCCCATCATCTCACTATCCAAAACATCAAGTGTTGCGTCAGCTGCAGTCAGTTACATTGTACTCAGTAGTTCACAGGCAATCAAATCATGTCTCAGTTCCAGGTGTGTGTCTGACAGGTCACTCAGCAGTGCCCAAGGAATTGTGATTCAGCACTGTTTCCATGGGCTTAATTTGCAACAAGTACTCACTGGTTTATCACTTGATGCCTTAACAGGTCTGTCTCCGGAATGCTGAGAATCAGTTGTTTCAGCTAATTTTGGATTACAAGCACCATCAGTCCTGGCCACTGTCTATATCAGCTACAATATTTGGAGTCCAAAATAAATGGAGATATGAACATTTCCCACTGAGATTGGGAATCAGAGCATTTATTTATTTATTGTTTATGCTGCCCATCTCATTGTTGCAATGATTCTGTATGGCTTGAAATATAATAACAAGGTAGAAAAGATAATACAAAACAATTAGAATTAGGAGGATTAAATAGGAATCTAAAAACCAAGAGGCTGGGCAGTATGGGAGTGAGGCTCTTCTCTCTATTTCCATCAGCCGCTTGCAGCATAGAGCATCCCTACAGGGGCTGCAGGCCAATGTGGCACAGCCAGGTTTTCAGGCTCTTCCAGAAGGCCAGAAAGGTGGGGACCGACCTCACCTCCAGAGGAAGAATATTCCAGAGGGTGGGGACCATTGCAGAAAAGGGTTTTCTGGACTCCATCAGCCACACATTTTTGGCAGACAAGATCCAAAGTAGGCCTCTTCCATTGGAATGAGTGAGGCAGACTAGTCTCACCATTGGGGTGAGACAATTCTTCATATACTTGGGACACTCTGGACCTATGTCATAAAGGGCTTTAAAGGTAATGACTAACATTAACAAAAGAAGGCAAAAGAGCTATTGTTGGAAATGGAAAAGACAGGGATGATAGGTCATGCTTGTAGAAAAGTGCAATTTTGTGCTAGGAGAAAGCCCAAATTCTAGCTTCTACATTAAAAGCAATAGAACAGTATTCTTACTGTGGGAAGCTCCCCTCTCCTTAGAAGAATGAAATATTTTGATAAATATTTTAAAAAGGCAGAATATTACATTTCAGAATATTAAATGAGAAATAGAAAAACATGTTTTTAAAGGCAGGAGGCAGCCCCAGTTTCCCTGTCCCCAAGCAGAAACTGAGGAGGCAGCCTTTAGAAATGCAGATTTGGTAATCCATTCAAGACAGGATATGTTGAAACAAAGTCAGAATGGTAAGATTAGAAGCAACCACTCACTCAAGATCAAAAACAGGATGAAAACCAGTAAGCCACACTGGGAATTGTCCAACACTCTTTCAGAACACAAGCCCCTTCATTGCACCATCCCATCCCAGAGCAACCCAAACTTCACCTGGGAGCTCAGATAAACAATAAACCAGAGATTGACCAGATTAGCTTAAACACCAAGGATTTGCATTTTCTGTTTTGCCTATAGAGCCAGCTATGACCCTTACACAACCCCTCCATGACCCCCATAAGAATCTGACAATAGTCAATAGAATATTAAAGGACCTGTTCTTGCACAGGAACAGGAAGCTCAAATACAAAGCCCACAGAAGATATAAAAACCTACCCCCTCTCAACTCAATTTTGTCAGCTGCACCAGAACCATAAACAGTGGTTCTGTTCATCATTAAACCATCTTTCCAATCAGCCTCCATGTTTCCAATGTCTTTCTCCCAACTTGGAACTGAACCAGATGGATATTTCTTCCAACACTACCAAGCATTGGAAATAATTAATTAAAGTCTGGACACAGATGATCATGTATGCTTTTCCATGTTATGTAAGTTGCAGGAAAGGTTTCACAAAACATGAAACTATAAAAAAATAAAAATGGAACAAGTGTAAAAAGTCAGGTGAATATTTGGTAATCCAACTTTTGCACAGCTGATCTTCTCCAGTGTATGTGCACCTTTGTACTTTCTCTCGTTCATCACAAGTTTTCACTGAGCAAAAAACCATAACTGAAATCAATCTGCATACCCTGTTCATGCACTTCATATAATTAACCATGCAAGTGAAATAGCTTCTAGAAAATAAGCAAAATTATTGACTGGATAATTCAAAAATAGCAGAAGGTATTGACTGTTAGAAAGTAACCAATATCGCATAAACCCAAAAAAGTTCATTCTGTCATCAGCTCACCGAAGGACAAAAGCAAGAAGACTGATCCTATTGATTTTCAAGGCTTAGGGTGGTATATTTTTTTTTACACCCGAAGAAATGCAGTGGAAAACCTATAGCAAGATTGGATATTGAATCAGGGCCAGGCATACAGAGCCAGACATTCTAGGCATATGTATTGCTTTTGACCATCTTCACTGCAAAAGCAACATAGAAAAAGTATCAGGGAGGAAAGAGGTGGCTGCCTTATTGATTCAAAAGGAAATGTGTTGTGATGCAATGATTTCAAAGGATTTTTATTCAGTTCAATAACTGGAATAGTTCATGAGGAAAGGGGTATCGAAAGCTTATACACATATAGCCGTGGTTGAGAAGTGACTGAGCAGACTTGTTAAACAAGGATGCCCTAAGGTCATGCTTTCATATAAGTTCTGATTATTGTTTTTTTTTTAAATTTTAAACAGGTATATTTACTTATTTTGTCCTGCTTTTGTTACTTTGTAACTCTAGGTGGTGAACATACCTCTACCTCCTCTTGTTTTCTCCATAACAACACCCCTGTGAGTGAGTTGGGTTGAAAGGGAGTGATTATTCCAAAGTCACCCAGCTGATTTTCCTGGCTAAAGTAGGACTAGAACTCATGATCTCCTGGTTTCTAGGATGGCATCTTAATCCCTGCACCAAATAGGCTCTAATATGCTGCTCATTAAAATAGAATTTTACCAAAGTGGCTTTGGCAGACTGCACTGTAACATTTCCAGCATAACAAAAGTCTGAATTCACCTTTTACATGCAGAGGACTCGAGACAGCGTGCTTATAATTTAGTTTACTTTACTTTACTTTATTGTCATTGCACCTCGTACAATGAAATTAAATACCATCTTCAGTGTACATTATGACTATNATTAAGATTGCACTATACAGTAGAATTCAATATAGTTACTGCTGTGGGATAGAAGCTGTTTTTCAGCCTATTTGTCCTTGTTTTTATGATTATCCTGTACTGCCTGCCAGATGAATAGTTAAAAAAAATAGTTAAAAATAGTTTAATAAAAATATTAAATATTAAATAGTTTGAAAAAAAGGGTTCCCAGGATGAGATGGATCTTTGAGAATGTTTTGAACTTTCTTAAGACAGCAGGAGCTATAAAGCTCTTCCAGAGAGGGAAAAGGGCAACCAATGATCTTCTGGGCAATGACATTAACCCTCTGGAGTACTGTCCTTTAATGCATGTGTAATGAATATATTTAAGCAATATTGTGGATATTGTTAGAACTTTATCAATAATGTTCTCTTGGCTTCTTCGTGTTGGTTGTAATATAGATTGATTTTTTTCTCGCTTTGATCTCATTTTGTTTTTTTCACTTTTAAACTTCTTTCTCTTTGCCCATGTGTGTGTGTGTATGCAGCAGCAAGATGAAAATATAGAGTACAGGTAGTCCTTGATTTATGATTGTTCCTTTAACAACTATATAAAGTTATGACAGTGCTGCAAAAAGTGACTTATGACCAGTCCTCAAACTTATGACTGTTGCAACATGTCCTCTATCACACAATCAAAATTCAGGAGCTTACATTTATGATGGTTGCAGTATCTTAGAATCACATGATCATCATTTAAGACTTCTCCAAGAGCTTTTGACAATCCAAATCCATAGGGGTGAACTTGATTCACTTACAGACCCTGTGATTCACTTAATGACTGTGGCAAAAAAGGGCTGTGAAATCAGACACGACTCACTTAAGAACCACATCACTTAGCAGCAGAAATTCTGGTCCCAATTGTCCCTGTAAATTGAGCATTATCTGTACTTGTACTCTTGTAAAGTTTATATCCCTTTTTTGAAAATGGAGGGGAGGGAAATCCCCAGGGAAGAAAATTGCTTAACAGTAATAAAAGTTAAGAAGAAAATGGTTTTGTATAAAAATAAGGTATTAAAAATGAGATGAATGAGTCAGCTTTAACAGTAACTAAGAAGGATTTCAAAGAACCTTTGGATAGTAAACACTCTCAGCATGTGATTATTCATCATGAATGTTCTGTTAAGTCCCCTGAGAAGCAAGATTATCTTCTTTCAGTTCCTCAGGGTTTCTTGTTTTTTATTTTTGCAATCCTACAACAAGTTTAGTTGATTTCATTTAGTTCTCAAGGATGTTAAAATCCTATTCAGCCAACTTTTGCAATTTGCTCCAACTCTGCATATTGTTCAGAATAAAAAAATGAGGCTTACTCTAATTCTAATTATCTAGCTTATTTGAGGAAATCCAACACTTACAATATGCTAAAGAATGTAGTTTTTGAAGGGGGGGGCAGGAACTCTTGCTGGTTTACCTGGGCATATGTGTTAAGTAGGCAAGGCAGGAGTAAGTAGCTGAATTCTGACTGAGGCTGATACCTCTTTGTAGAAGGGAGTGGTCCCAGGCACCTCAAAAGAGGAAGTGATTTGGGTGGCATGCTTTTCTATGGTATAAAGAAACTAAAACACGGGGGTATTTTAGAAGACATAATATACGGGAGTCGCTGTGGTTAAACTGGGAGAAGATTAAAAGACAATGTTATTTGAAAATTCCAGTCTGGTTTTCGACTATTGAAGCATTTTCTTAT
>BHFT01006243.1:0-16722 GCA_004320025.1 Laticauda laticaudata
AACAGAGAGAGATGAGATTTCTTACAAAAATACAAATCAATTCATAGACTAATGGATAGTTCTAGCAGTGAACAATGCACTTTGGAAAATTAAAGGGAATATTTTTTAAGATAGTTACTTTACCCTATATCAGATATATCTTTAATATACTGACAATTTTTTCACATCAATAGCATTCGTGGTATTCAAATACGTCACAAATGAAGAAGAATTTCTGTTATTGTAAGCTGCCCAGAGATGTTGCGAATATGAAGATGGGCATGCAAATACTTAATAAATCATAAATGCTATTTCAACATAACCTTGATATGACATCAGTTTCTTAGATTTAATGTTTCCCTTGGAGACTGCACTTTGTTTCTTGATAAAACCAGCAGTTAATGGATGCTCTGTGTATACCAACATCCCTCAAAGCATTTTTCCTACAGGCTGAAAAGATTCTGCTCGTGAACTTGAAGCTATAAAACCTAAGAAGCCAACAGCATTTCAACATCTATATCTTTCATCTAGTAAATATTCTCAATTAGTCTCATAAATATTTCTTTTTTCTACAGGTCAAGTCATTTTATTTCACCCAACAAAAATTTTAACATCGCATGTAATTCCATCATGAAATGTTATCAAGAGCAATAAATAGAAGTGATATCCATGACATTTAGAACTCTGTGTTGTGTGTTTACTTTCACAAGATGTTCCCTGGGCATACACACAGTTTACATCTAACCAACTGGCTAAAGCCTTCCAAAAAATGTAGAGACTTTAGCACTGTGTTTTTCAAAACTCGACAACTTTGAAATGTGTGGATTTTGGACTCCCAGAATTTCCCAGCAAATCAGCTTTATCCTTTAAAGAGAGATCATTTGCCTGTGTTATAGAGGCTTTGCAGAGCACCTTTTAAAGGCTTGATGCAGCTGCAAAAAATACATTTGAATGCACATTTTCACATGAGCATATATGGACAAGGCATCCTTCAGGGTGTGGTCAAAAAGTCCAGAAAGGGCAGCCAAATTGGGATGGGCAAATCTCCAATTATTATTTTATGGGCATGGCAAACCAAAGGGAGATTGTCATTGCACTGTTGTTGCCCCATTCTTGAGTATTCTTTTTTTTACCACTATCCTATGAAAACTACTGCTTTATGGACAGACTATCACAACATAAAAAGTACTTTCAAAGTAATTTCCAGAGATACTATATCGAACAGCACTAATTTATTAAAAATGTACGCAATTAAGTAGTTTTGGTTTTAGTGATTATAAGCATCATGACTGTAACTAAAACCAAGAGACCTAGTCCTGCCTTATGCACAAAAGCCAGCTGGGTGATTTGGGCCCAGTCACTTCTATTCAGTCCTAGGAAAGAAGCAATGTCAAAGCCACTTCTGAAATTCTTGCCATGTACATTACAGAGTATGTATTCAGGCAGCCACCAGGAGTCAAAAACTGAATTCAATAGATGCACACATCAGCATTAAATAAGGCAGACAGATAGAAAATTTGCTAATGTACTAATATTTATATAAAATAATTGCAATTAGTTTCCAAAATTGCAATTAA
Source organism: Laticauda laticaudata (assembly GCA_004320025.1). Lineage (NCBI taxonomy): Eukaryota > Metazoa > Chordata > Lepidosauria > Squamata > Elapidae > Laticauda > Laticauda laticaudata. The sequence goes on from BHFT01006243.1 coordinate 1,557, forward strand.
TTAAAGATGTAAATGAGAGATGCCTGAAATTGTGTCAAGTTTTTCGCATTTGGGCTCATCATAATCTACTGAGGAAGTAATTTTTATTTTGTAGCTAAAGCCCATGTCACAACCCGAACGCAACAAGATGCAGAAGGTAGGATGTAAAACGGACCAAAAACCTTGCCTAATCCGTTGAACAAACGGATGTAACTCACTGCCTCCGTTTGGCTTCCTCCTCTATCCTTCCAGCATCCGTCTATTGGACGTTTCATCCACTCAGAAAGTTTTGGGCTGCTAAAACTTTTGCGCAGGAAATGTATCCAGTTCATCTCCGTCTGCATGCAGCTAACGCAATTTATGCTACACATTCCGTTACGCATCCGCTATAATCCGCCAGGCATCCACTAGCGCATCCGCGCAACTCGCATCCGCCCGGATGCAGGGAGGAAGTGGAACTGACTCGACAGATGCAGAATGGGATGCAGAAACGGATGTCAAGCGAAACAAAGCGTTTAAATGGAAAAATACCGTTTCGCAGAGGGACCTATCTCGGATGATTAAGGATGGTCTAACAGGATCCTAGAGTGATGCCTAGAGATGCAAAGGGACAGCCTATATCTGCTATTAAAAAAAGGGTGGAGCCAACTCGTCTGATCTCACTCTCAGACCAGAGCCCACCTTGTGGCAGACCTCTGCAGCCTTCATCTGACTCTTCCTCTTCCCACAGCATCCAGTCATGTCCACCATGGATCGTGACAAAAGTCCTTCGGCAGCCACCATCCTTCTGCAACAGGTGCCGAAACCATCTACAGGCTCTGTGAACTCTACTACGGGAAAGAAAAGGAACCTACACCAAAAAAATCTGGGTCCAAGATGGTTCCGCACAGAATGAGGCAGAAGGACAGACTGTACAACAAGCTGATGTTGGAGCTCAAGGAGCCGAAGACACTCGGGCATTCCAGAACTTCATGAGGATGCCTCAGCCATGTTTTGAACGAAGTTTGTGCGCGCCTGAAACCCAGGTTGATCAAGAACAACCTCACTTCGCCACCCAGCCTGGAACCTGGGCTGCAAAGGTGGCACTACACTCTGCGCCACCTGGCCTCAAGGGACCACCTACAGGAGCATGCAGTACGGCTGGAAGGCTGCCACCCAGCACCATCAAGCTTTGTGGTCAGAGAAGTGGTGCAGGGCCGATCATCGAAGAATACAAGGAGGAAGCTCCTCATGCCCGACTCCACTGAAGAAGGCTGGAAAGAAAAGTGCAGAGCAGTGGTATTCAGAAGTGGACTTCCCCCAATCAGACTCGTTGGAGCCATCGATTGGCAAGCACGTGGCCTGCTAAATGCAACCAGCCAAGTCCGGGTCCCCTAATACAACTCCAAGGGCTTTCTTGCAGCATCATTCCTCTTCAACCATGGTCGATGCGACTACAAATTCATGTACAATCGATTGCTTCAAGGCTCCATCTTTCAGATGCCCAGTTATACAACGCCAAGTCACCTCAAAGGAGGGGCTGGAAAGCAACCTCATCAATGGGCTTCCAGATCCAGAACTCCGCTGCCCAACGACACGCAAGATGTGCCCTATCCTATTCAAAATCAAAATGGGGGGGGATGATGCCTTCTCTCACAACCTACCTCAATAAGCCCTACACCTCCAAATACTCACCCATGAAGAAGAGGATGCTTCAACTATCAGGCTGTGTCAGGGCAACACAGGTGGTGGAGAAACGCCTTTTGGCATCCTGGCCCAACAGGTTTCAGGTACTTCTCAAACTACCCTTGCCAGAGGATTCGAGGAGGATCGTCGGAGCTTGCCGCATCTCGCACAATCTCAATTGCGCAACCCGCTAACCAGTGGCAAGTCTTGCAGAACAGGCCTTGTGGACCATCACAAGGCAATGGGGACATGGAGCGCTGGGGCAAATGATGGCAAGGGCAAAAACCTATCGACACCTGAGTGATGTGCAAGGTCCCAACAGAGCCTCAGTGAGGCGAAGAAGGCAGCGCAACCGTCCTGAAACACTGGTGCAACCCCGCAGCTGGAGCAGTGGAATGTGGCAAGACAGGATGGTAAAGTACTATGGAATATGCTTCCTTGAGCCTGTCTCATGCACACGGATGAGATTGGGCGCCATGTATGTTTGGTTGGCCTAACAATGAACAGGGCGTTTAATATAAGAGTGTTGTTTATGTTGACATATGTGGATAAATGATTTACATTATTATTGATAATAGAAGGGCCATAAGTGTGGCAAACCTGGAAGGGTGGACCATATCAGTCCCTATGCCTTGCACTGGAGGTTTACGCTATCCCAACAGCTATTAACCCATGCCCAGAAAGGTAATCCTTCTCATTCCTGCAGGTATCCCCTGCCTGACCCACTGCTAATCTTAACCCATCCCACAAAAGCATGCACAGGCTTAAACCATTTCTGAAATTTCCACCGAATTTATAAAAAAAAGAAAGAAGCAAGTGTGTGAATCAAGATAAACTGTTATTAAACGAAACAATGCTATAAGACAAAAATGAGTCTCTGGCACTCCTCTTGGGTCGCTCAGTCTCAAGGGGTGGAAGGGTGCAGGTGCCTGTGGAGGTGGCTGGTGCTGGAGTGCTTGTCATCAGCTCCTCCAAAGCAGAAGCAGCAGAAGCCCCAGCCCCAGAAAAGAGCGAGCCCGTTGCTGCAGAAGCCCAGCAGAACCAGAGTGAGGGCCAGGGGGCAGGATTGGGTAGCCCTGTCCCCCTTGCCAGGGCTGGCAGCAGATGGCTTGAGGCTTGCTGTGCTTCCGCATGGTTGTGGGGTTGCTGGCTGCAGGGAGATGGCAGGCACCAAGGCTGGCAGCAAAGGCTGGCAGGCAGACATGCAGGCAGGGCAGGCAAGGCAGCCAAATCTGTCAGGCAGCAGGTTTTCCTGTCCCGAATGCTGGCCCACGTGCGGCTGCTTCCCTTTATATCTGCGTGCTTGCGCAATGCATCCCCCCCCGGCGTGCGCAATTAAAACGCCAGCATCCCGTTAAGGCTTCCGCTGTGCTCTGCTACGGCTTCCGCTCGCATCGCTTCATCCGTTATGCATCCGCTTGTACGTTCCGCGTCCCTTCGCTGAACAGGCCCCCTGGAAGGCCCTGCGGTTTGCGCCATCCGCTCCATTTCCGCTTCCAACCTGCTGGGGCTTTCCGTTTCGCATCTGCCTTTTCCATTCGCGCCTGCGTCTCCCCCGTCCGTGTAATCCGCTCCAGTTATGCAAATTTTTGCCCCTTTTGAGAGCGGATAACAACGGATGGAACATTTTGCTCGTTCCGCTTGTGTCCCCTTTTTGCATCGTTGGCCAGTGTGACGTGGGCTAAGAAAATTGATTCAAATATATAGAAAGTAAATTTCCAATATATGTAGAACGCAAAGTCCGGGAACCTATGGGAATCCTGTGAAATTTCTTTACATTGCTTTAATGAAAAACACACTGCTCATTTAAATAGCATGCAGTTTACTTAAAGAAGTCCTTTGGATCCAAGTAAATCAATAATGACAGTATAATATAACATATTAATGAAATGAAATATTAATAGACTAAGGAAAAGCAGTCTTTAAGATTTTCTTAACCATCACTACTCATAGGGTAATGGAGTAATGAGAATTGTATCCCTTTTTTAAAAAGTAAATTCTTATTACAAGATTACAGGTGCAAGCAATAAACTAATATTCATAAATAAAAAAGATAGAAAAAAATAGAAGGTATCACAAATTATTCCAAACCTTTAACATGTCTTCTTAGGTAAAAATCATTATAGGAAATTAATCCAGGTCACTCTCTTGGGTTTGATATTGTATATTCTCTTTTATTATAAACATTACACCTGTTTCTTTTATATGTCTACTAATACACTGTCATTTTTTAAAATTCACCTTCAAATTAGTCTCAATCTTTAATCACGTAAAACTTTTCAATCTTTCCCATAACATCCTTTAAACACAAAATTATTTATGGAAGCAATGCCGTCTTAAAAAATAACTTCCTGAATCATTGTGAGAAAAATATAATTCAGTAACGTCCATGTTAAAATATTTTTGCTTCATTCAGTAATTGTCAGTTGACTTTGAGTGTTTTTCCTTTAATTATAATCTCCTAGTCTATCCTAGGGTCCAAATTAAACATTATGTTTTTTAAAAATATTTTTCCCACATGGGAAGGATTATTTAATATTAATTCACAATCCTTATTTCAAATTACCTGGACCCTTAGTTTCATTGTAACCTTTTAATCAGTTTCCAACAATTCTTTTTAGTGATATTTCCACTATTCCTTCAACCTTGTAAATAATTTTCCTATCTCTTATGAGAAATTGAAGGAATCTCACCCCAATGATGTAAAAAGTTCCTAAATAGAAGGAAGTGCTTAACAAGTAATTTCTGAAAGGTATTAGAAAAGTTATTAGAAAAGGAATATAACAAACAATTGTTCTTTCAAAGACAAAAACCTAATCCTGGTTTGAAGCAAGATGATGTATTGCCCTCAATACCCAGAGCTCTAAACCCTGCCTGCAATATCCAGAGCCTGCTGGTCTTGTGAACTATTTGAAAGATAACACCTATAAAGGAATTGTGAAGCAACCTCAAGTCCTTCAAATCTTAACTGGAAAGGAATTATTAAAAACCCAGTCTACACACCAGTTCTTCATTTCATGTTCCATCAGACTCAAGTTTTTTGAAATTTTTTCAGTCCACTATTTCCTTCTCTGGAAATTGTAATCTTAAACTTTCGTGGATGTCTAAAATGAGCTAATCACTTCACATGTTTTGACAACAAGCTTATGACTTGTCAAGAAAAGGGCAAGTCATAACTATGTCCCACCCATTCACATACACACATTGCAGAGTAGCTGTGGGTATATCCCTATGGCCTGTCGTTGACTTTTAGATTCACCCAGTGAATTTTCCTCTCCTTTAGCCTGATATATTGATATTAGTAATATCTCTTTTCCTCCCCTTCACTCTCGTTGTTCTCTGGTTTCAAAATATCTTTCAATATACGCTCAAAGTGGTGGCTTATCAAAGTGCTCATCTTTGAAACATTAAAGCTAACCTAACACACTGATGTTAGCAGAAAAATGAAGCATCTGTACATGTACCAACACCCAGATTGTGTTCCAGGAAGTATGCCAGCTTTCCCAAAAGCCTACATTGATGCTCTGCAGAAGTTGTATTACAAACTTTGTGATTTTCAATTAAATGAAATACATGCTAGGGCTCGCATAAAAATACCAAAAGTACAGATCAAAGAGCAGATGTTGGCTCTATTTTGTTTTGATTTGGTGTTTGGTTTTTCAAACTTTTCTTTTCTTTTTTCAAACTCACATACACTCTGGGGAAGAACATGCAAATTAAGAATAACCCTAAAAAATAAGCAGTGTTTATTTTTATTAAAAATCTATAACAAATGGACAAGCATAAATGCAACCTTATTTATTTATTTAAATTTATTTGATTTGTCAATTGGGCTTACAAATAATAGGTATAAGTTTAAACATGAAGTAAGAAAACAGAAAATAGGTATGATTAAAATGGGGACCATAGGACAGACGGAGGGCACAATGGTGTATCTTATGCATGCCCCTACAGACCACTTAGAATGGGTGAGGTCAATAGTGGTTAGTTTGAGGTTAAAGGAGTGCGGTTTGACTACAGTTTTAAACTACAGTTAAACTACAGAGTATTGACTCTGTTTAACTACAGAGTCAGGTAGTCATTCCGGCATTGACCACTCTGGTTGCTAAAGTCTACATTTCTGCCAATCAAGTTTGGAAGAGGTATGATTGAGATTAGTCTGTTGTGTGCTCTGTATTGTTTGCAATTGGAAGCTGAAGTACGTAGGACGATTGTAGCAGATAATTTTGTTTTGCAGTAAATGTTTAAGTACTAACCGTAAGCAGCATAGTTCAAGATTTGGTCCACGACCACAATTCAAGTCTAGTGATATAGATTGTCGAGCAGAGGAGTGTAATACCTCTTCTCGTGAAATACTTCTGGACTCATCAATTGAATATACAGTGTGGATTCCAGATTCTTGCAATGAGCTGTATTTGAGTACTGGGTCTAGCAAAGGTTTGGATGCCCTAGTCTAGCAATTCAATAATTTCCAAGGAAAAAGCTTATAAAAGAATTAGATTTACAAGCTCAATCAACCTTTTTTTTGCAATGCTGTTTACCAAGTGAGCCTCTGGCACTAGGTATAGATATGGAGTACGTCCCTAGGTCTTTTTGACAGAGTGAGGGGTCATAAATGAGGTCATATCCCCAAGTTTGTAATTTGGTGTACTGATTTTTTTTTTAACCATAACAGAGCATATGTTGGTTGAGATTTAGATGTTGCCAAATTGTTTGACCATTTCTTAAGACACATTAAAACAAAGTCACTTTGGTAGGCAGTAGCATGTCGGTGGTGTTGAATAGTTTTACTCAATCCACGAAGAAGGATGCAGTTGCTTATAAGTGACCTGCAAAGGTCATTTATATAGAGTATAAAAGTGTCGGGTCCCTAAGAACTCTGCCCTGCGCTTCCTATTTTACTATTTGTTTGCCTGTTTGAACAGGAATACAGTAATCCACTTTTGGAAGGCATCTGGAAATGCCATAAGAGTGCACCACTGAATCAAGGGCTTTTGCAGAAATCTATGTAAATTACCTTAAGAGTGGTATTCAAGTCAAAATACTCGGCCAAAGCCCAAGGGAAAACAACTTGGTCCTAAGAGCCCTTGTGGAAATGGCCAAATTGTGTGGACCCCATCCATACTTGGGAAAAAGGCAGAAAGTTTTCACAGGAAAAGCATCTGTGACAAAGAAGCACACCTTTCCAGGGACTTGATCAAGTTGCATTGGCTTTATGGAAGGATCCCCAGATCGTGGTGAACTACAAATAAAACCTATTGGCCAATAAGTATGTCCCAAATAACCTTAAACTGGAGGTTCTGGACATTGGTAGATTCAGTTGAAACAGTCAGTAAAAAATGCTTTTCTGTTTTTTCTTCTTTTTGCTCTCAGTTTTCCATTCTCTGAGATAACGCCATTCTTTATTCTACATATTTGGAGTTACTTTTACCTGAAAAAGCTTCTTAAAAACGTTAAGGCTACAATCCCCATCATAATACTTAAAGTTTCACTACATCAGTTCTGGCTAGAATGTCATTGAATTAATATCTGGGTATTTCAGTTTTGTCAGCGTTCATAAACATATTCTCTCCAGGCAATGTATCATTTTTGCCAAATCTGTGCCCCAATAATAATTGCGCTAAGATTAAGCTCTAAATTCTCAATTCATGGGGGAGGGGAAAAGATGAAGAAAAGAGGGATTGGGAAAATATAATCTAATGTGCAGCCAAATCTTTTGTAATTAATTTTGTGATGTATATTATATTTATTTTAATATTAAAAAAAACATCAACAGGATGAAAACCATTTTGAAAAAAAAGTGAAAATACAACATTTTGGCCTGCTGAGGCTATGAATGCAGTTCAGCGGTGAGAATGTTTTTGAAATGCAAAGTTATTTGTTTGTGATTGAAATGACAACTGAAACCTAAAGCAAGCAGTAGACAATGTTGTATAACATGAAGCCAAATTGCAACTTAGTTGGCATAATTATTATTACAGTACGGCTATGAAATAAATGGGATTTATTTTTTTTGAAAAGAATTTATTAATTTTCTACAAACACAACATAACATAATACACAACATTAAAAAACATCATACTCTCAATATATACTTCCGGTGTGTCGGTTGTTCATCAGTTTTGTGCATTCATTTTGTAGTCTCCAGTTGCAGTTATATTGCATAACAGATTCATAATTTCAATCCATAATCCTAATGATACTAAAAAGAAAAAAAAAAAAATTTTGTTTTGGAAATAATAACTTTTAATATTCATGCTTTGTTGAGATATCACGTACTTTAAACAATTTATTCTAATAACAAATCAAATAATCATAACAAATCAATCCTAAAAAACCCTTTATAGAATATAGTAATTGAATGTTTCTATTAATCGGATTTTATCATCTAGCCATTGAAAAAAAAATCCCAAATTTCATAAAATGTTTAATCTTCTTGCTCTCATGATTTCAAAAATGTCAATCTCTCATCTCAGCACATTCCCAATATTTCTTAATAATGTTCTTTCCTGTAATAGGATATTTTTTCTCATTCTTCCAATTTTTTAGCAAATACAATCCCTAGCCGCTGGTTAATACATTTACAATCAAATATTTTTCAAAATCTTTAAATTATATTGTGTCAGGTAAAAATTCCCCAAATTAGAAAATCTCTGGTTTCAAGTCCATGTGTTTCTTTTGTCAATTTTTTTTCCAACCACAATGTGAAATTTTAGTCCAATATTTTCTGGCATCCTCACAAGTCCACCACATATGAAGTATGAACCAGGTAATCTGATGACAATTTCCAACATTTTTTCAGAATTTGTTCTTGAAAAACATTCTGCTATTTGTCGGGGGGAAGTGACAACCTGTAAAACATCTTTATACAAGTTTCTTTATATGCTGTTGACATTGTCCATTTTATAATTTTGAGACCACCAGTTTTTTTTGCCATTTCTCTAAATAATCCCATATCCAAAATTCTTCCCCCAAGCAATCATGAGTTTCTTTAACTTGTTCTTTCCCTTAACTTTAATTCCAATAAAATAACCATATAATTTTTTAATCACTTTCTCAATCAGTACCCATCAATATCTATCTAAAATCTAGTCTGTCATAAAATCCTTCCGTTTTAAAATCTTCATCATATCTTGAGTGTAAATTGCGCATTAATAAAACCCAATTCATCCTTAAAACCTTGTTCCTCTAAGTTTTGGATCGATTTAAGTCCAACCCTTTTTCATCTAACAATTCCCCATATCTAACTGTTTGTTCTTTTTATAGATCATAGGATAGGAAAATGCTTCATAAGTCGATAACCAAAAAACTGGAAATTTTTCAAATAACATTGTTTTTTTTATCTTCTCCCAATTTTCAACCACAAAGACTCCCGTATATAATGTCTTCTGAACTACCCCTGGTGTTTTAGTTCCCTTGTACCATAACAATGCATGCCAGCTCCCAAAACAGTAAATCAATGTCCTTCTAAATGTCAACAATCTTATGCTTTCTTAATGTTATCCAATCTTTCTTTGACTACAATCAAACAACAGATAAATTACGACTGAAGAAATGGGAAAAACTTGCAATTGTCATTAATAGGGAAATCTCAACAATTAAGATGAATATTTTACCCAGAATTTATTCTCTTTCAAACCAATACCAAATTTAGACTTGGAAAAAATTAGTTTGAAGATTTAAAATATAAACCATTTGGAAGTTTTATATGGCAAGGTAAAAAGCGAGAATAAAGTTAAAGCTTTTGCAAGATGCTAGAATTAGAGAGGTTATTGGCCTGCTAATTGGGAAACTGTATTATCAAGCTGCAAAGTTTGATGTGGGTCCCAAAGAAATGATAACATTAAGAAAGCATAGATTGTTGACATTAGAAGACATGATTACTGTGAGCTGGCATGCTTTTTTTATGGTACATAGGAACTAAAAACACAGGGTATTCAGAAGACATTATATACGGGAGTCTTTGTTGTTAAATTGGGAGAAAGATAAAAAAAAATGTTATTTGAAAAATTCCAAGTTTGGTTATCGACTATTGAAGCATTTTCCTAATCCTATGATCTATAAAAAAAGAACAAAAGCAGTTAGAATATGGGGAATTGTTTAGATGAAAAGGGTGGACTTAAATCGATTCCAAAAAACTTAAGAGGAACAAGGTATAAGGATAAATTGGGGTTTTTATATGCGCAAATACACTCAAAGATATGATGAATATTTTAAAAAACGGAAGGATTTTATTTACAGACTGATTTAGATAAGATATTGATGGGTACTGAGAGACAGTGTATTAAAAAATTATATGGTTATTTTATTGCGATTAAAGTTAGAGGAAGAACAAGTAAAGAACTATGATTCTTGGGGGAAGATTTTGGATATGGGATTGATTTAGAGAAATGGCAAAACTGTGGTCTCAAAATTATAAAATGACAATGTCACCAGCATATAAAGAAAACTTGTTATAGATGTTTTTACAAGGTGCACTTCCCCCGACAGGAAATAGCAAGAATGTTCAAGAACAAGAATCTGAAAAATGTGGAAATGTCATCAGGATACCTGGCTTCATACTATCATTATGTGGTGGACTGTTGAAGGATGCCAGAAAATAATTGGACTAAAATTCACATGTGGTTGAAAAAAATGAACAAAGAAGACACATGGAACTTGAAGACCAGAGATTTTCCTAAATTGGCAATTTTACCTGACACATATAATAAAGATTTTGACAATATTTGATTGTTAAATGTATTAACAGCGGCTAGGATTGTATTTGCTAAAAATTGGAAGAAATGAGAAAAATACCATTACAGGAAGAAATTATTAAAGAAAATATTGGAGATGTGCTGAGATGAGTAGCATTGACATTTTTGAAATCGGAAGAGCAAGAAGAATAAACAATTTTATGAAATTTGGGATTTTTTTTTTATCAATGGCTAGAATGATAAAATACGATAATATGAACATTAATACTAATATCTATAATGGTTTTTTTAGGAATGATTTGTTATGTTATTTGAATTTGTTATAGAATAAATTGTTTAAAGTATGAATATCTCACAAACATGAATGATTAAAAAGTATAAGTCAAAACCAAATTTCTTTTTTTTTTCTTTTTTAGTATATTAGGATATGGATTGATAATATGAATTGTTATGGCAATATAACTGCAAACTGAGACCTCAAAAATAATGCACAAAACTGATGAACCAACCGACACACCGGAAGTATACTATGAGTGTTTTTAATGTTGTGTATGTTATGTGTGTTTGTAGAAAATTAATAAAATTCTTTTCAAAAAAAAAATAATCCCATTTTATTTCATAGCCGTACTGTAATAATAATTATGCCAACTAAGTGCATTTGGCTCATGTTATTACAACATTGTCTACTGCTGCTTAGTTTCAGTTGTCATTTCAATCACAAACAAATAACTTGCATTTCAAAACATTCTCACGGCTGCAACTGGCATTCATAGCCTCAGCAGGCAAAATGTGTATTTTCACTTTTTTTTCAAAATGTGTTCATCCTGTTGAATGTTTTTTTAATATAAAAATAAATATAAATATACTATCACAAAATTAAATTACAAAAGATTTGCTGACACATAGATATATTTTTCCCAATCCCTCTTTTCTTCATCTCCCCTCCCCAATGAATTGAGAATAGAGTTAATCTTAGCAGCAATTATTTTGAGTGCACAGATTTGCAAAATGATACAATTGCCTGAGAGAATATGTTATGACCGCTGACAAAAACTGAATACCCAGATATGTAATTCCATGCACATCTAGCCAGAACTGAATGTAGTGAAACTTTTAAGTATAGATGGGATTGTAGCCTTAACGTTTTTAAGAAGCTTTTCAGGTAAAAGTACTCCAAATATGTAGAGATAAAGAATGGCGTTTATCTCAGAAATGAAACTGAAGCAAAAAGAAGAGAAAAACAGAAAAGCATTTTTACTGACTGTTTCAACTGATCTACCAAATGTCCAGAACCTCAGTAAGGTTATTTGGGACATCACCTATTTCCCAATAGTTTTATTTGTAGTTCACCAGATCTGGGGATCCTCCATAAGCCAATGCAACTTGATCAGTCCCTGGAAAGGTGCTTCTTTGTCACAGATGCTTTTCCTGTGGAACAACTTTCTGCCATTTTCCCAAGTATGGATGGGTCCAACACCATTGGCCATTCACAAGGCTCTTAGGACCAAGTTGTTCCCTTGGGCTTTGGCCAGAGTATTGACTGATACCAACTCTTAAGAATTTACATAGATTTCTGAAAAGCCCTTGATTCAGTGGTGCACTCTTATGGCATTTCCAGATCCTTCCATAAGTGGATTACTGTATTCCTGTCAAACAGGCAACAAATAGTAAAAATAGGAAGCGCAGGGCAGAGTTCTAGGACCCACACTCTTTATACTCTATATAAATGACCTTTGCGGTCACCTTATAAGCAACTGCATCCTCTTCGTGGATGATGTAAAACTATTCAACACCACCGACAATGCTACTGCTCTACAAAGTGACTTTGATTATGTGTCTAAATGGTCAAACAATTGGCAACTCTAAATCTCAACCAACATATGCTCTGTTTGGTAAAAAAAAAATCAGTACACCAAATACAAACTTGGTGGATATGACCTCATTTATGACCCTCACTCTGTCAAAGACCTAGGAGTACTCATATCTAATGACCTAAGTGCCAGAGCTCACTGTAACAGCATTGCCAAAAAAGTATTGAGTTGTAAATCTAATCTTATGAAGCTTTTCCTCTGGAAATATTGAATTGCTAACTAGGGCATCCAAAACCTTTGCTAGACCAGTACTCAAATACAGCTCATCTGTCTGGAATCCACACTGTATATCAATTGAGTGAGTCCAGAAGTATTTCACGAGAAGAGTACTACACTCCTCTGCTCACAACCCTATATCACTAGACTTGAAATTTTGGTCGTGGACAATCTTGAACTATGCTGCTTACGGTTAGACTTAAACATAGTGCACAAAATTATCTGCTACAATGTCCTACTACTTCAGCTTCAATTGCAACAATACAAGAGCACACAACAGACATAATCTCAATCATAACCTCTCCAAACTTGATTGCAGAAAGTACGACTTTAGCAACAGAGTGGTCAATGCCCGGAATGCACTACCTGACTCTGTAGTTAAACAGAGTCAAACTCTGTAGTTTAACTGTAGTTAAACTGTAGTCAAACCCGCACTCCTTTAACCTCAAACTAACCACTATTGACCTCACCCCATTCCTAAGTGGTCTGTAAGGGGCATGCATAAGTACACCATTGTGCCTCCCGTCCCTGTCCTATTGTCCCCATTTAATCATACCTATTTTCTGTTTTCTTACTCATGTTTATACTTATACCTATTATTTTGTAAGCAATTGACAAATCAAATAAATTAAATAAATAAATAAGGGTTGCATTATGCTTGTCCATTTGTTATATATTTTTAAAAATAAACACTGCTTTATTTTTAGGGTTATTCTTAATTTGCATGTTTCTTCCCCAGAGTGTATGTGAGTTGAAAAAAGAAAAGAAAAGTTGAAACAAAACACCAAATCAAAACAAAATAGAGCCAACATCTGCTCTTTGATCTGTACTTTTGTATTGTTATGGCCGAGCCTAGCATGTATTTTCATTTAATTAGGACAAATCACAAAGTTTGTAATACAACTCTGCAGAGCATTCAATGTAGGCTTTCTGGAAAGCTTGCATATCTTCCTGGACACAATCTGGGTGTTGGTAGCATGTACAGATGCTTCATTTTTCTGCTAACATCAGTGTGTTAGGTTAGCTTTAATGTTTCAAAAGAGAGCACTTGATAAGCCACACTTTGAAGCAGTATTTGAAGTATTTTGCACCAGGAGGTGAGGGGAAAGGATATTAACTAATATCAATATTAGATCAGACTAAGAGGATCACTGGGGAATCTAAAAAGTCAAGACAGTGGCCATAGCCACATATCCCACAAGTCCTACTCTGCAATGTGTGTATGTGAATGGGTGGGACATAGTTATGACTGCCTTCTTGACAAGTCATAAGCTTGTTGTCAAACATGTGAAGTGATTAGCTCATTGTTAGACATCCACTGAAGTTTAAGATTACAATTCCCAGGAAGAAATAGTGGACTGAAAAACAATTCCAAAAAACTGAGCTGATGAACATGAAATGAAGAACTGGTGTGTAGACTGGGTTTTTAATAATTCCTTTCCAGTTAAGATGAAGACTTGAGGTTGCTCACAATTCCTTTCATAGGTGTTTCTTTCAATAGTTCACAAGACAGCAGGCTCTGGGATATGAGGCAGGGTTTAGAGCTCTGGGATATGAGGCAATAATCATCTTGCTCAAACCAGGATTGGTGTCTTTGAAAGAACATTGTTTGTATATTTCCTTTTCTAATAACTTTTCTAATACCTTTCAGAAATTACTTGTTAAGCACTTCCTTCTATTAGGAACTTTTTACATCATTGGGTGAGATTCCTTCAATTTCCTCATAAGAGATAGAAAATTATTTACAAGTTGAAGAATAGTGGAATAATCACTAAAAGAATGATTGGAACTTTGATTTGAAAAGGTTACAAATGAACTAAGGGTCCAGGTAAATTTGAAATAAGATTGTGGAATTAATAATAAATAATCCTTCCCATGGGGAAAAATATTTTTAAATAAACATAAAGTTTAAATTTGGACCCTAGATAGACTAGAGATTATAATTAAAGGAAAACACTCAAAGTCAACTGACAATTACTGAATGAAGCAAAATATTTTAACATTGGACGTACTGAATTATATTTTCTCACAATGGATTCAGAAGTTAATTTTAAGAGGGCATGCTTCCATAAATAATTTGTGTTTAAAGGATGTTATGGAAAATGAAAAAGTTTTACGTGATAAGATTGAGACTAATTTGAAGGTGAATTTAAAAATGACAGCTGTTATAGTAGACATATAAAAGAAACAGTGTAATGTCTTAATAATAAAAGAGATATACAAATATCAAACCAAGAGAGTGACCTGGATAATTTTCCTATAATGATTTTACCTAAGAAGCATGTTAAAGCTTTGAATAATTTTGTGATACCTTCTATTTTTTTCTATTCTTTTTTATTTATGAATATATTAGTTTTATTGCTGCACCTGTAATCTTTAATAAAATTACTTTTTAAAAAAGGATACAATTCTCATTATCCATTACCCTATGAGTAGTGATGTAAGAAAATCTTAAAAGACTGTTTTCCTTGTCTTTAATATTTCATTCATTAATATGTTATATTATACTGTCATATATTATTACTTGGATCCAAGACTTTTAAGTAAACTGCAGTGCTATTTAAATGAGCAGTTGTGTTTTTCATAAAGCAATGTAAAGAAATTCACAGGATCCTAGGTTCCCAAGGACTTGCGTTTACATATTGGAAATACTTTCTGATATATTTGAATCAATTTCTTAAGCCCACGTCACACTGGCCAACGGATGCAAAAAGGACACAGCGGACGAGCAAAATGTTC
>BHFT01006245.1:0-25512 GCA_004320025.1 Laticauda laticaudata
CCCAAAAACTTTAACCTTAGACTGTCTACTATTGACCTCACCCCTTTCCTAAGAGGTCTGTAGGGGGCGTGAATAAGGGAACCAACGTGCCTACTGCCCCTATCCTATTGTTTCTTTTATTTTTTATTTTTCTTATATGTATCCATAACTATGTTTTTACTTGTACCTATTATCTTGTAAGCAATTGACAAAAATAAATAAAATAAAAAATAAAAGTGCTTTTTTTCCTGAATGTTGTGCCATTGGAATTAATTTTCTATTTGTTTCTAGCAAAGTTATCTTAATTGTCAGTATAGTAGGTAACAGCTACTATAACTACAACACAAAGAAACCTCTGCAGGTATATGTATTTTGATATCAAGAATTGAAACTTCAAACCTGGGTTCCAAATGTGCAGGTATAACTTTCCGCACATTAGAAAAATATCCCAATATCCTCAAGAGTGCTCTTGAGTGGAGAATACTCTTTTCACTTGGATTTTGGATGAAAAAGAAGTTTCTTCTTACCAAAAATCAAGTTTTCAGATTAATTATTTCAGTTTCCCCTTAATACTAGGAACCAACCATTTTGAATGTTTGATGCTAGTACAACTCAAAACACTTGAGTAATCAAGAATAGATTGTTATCATTAAAAAAGTCAGCAAAGGACATATTTGAAATTAGCTAATTGAAGAACCAGTATCTCCATGCAATATGTTGAGCCATGTAGAGATTACATGATCAGAATATTAGCAAGTGTAAAGAGTAATAGCAATAGCACTTAGACTTATATACCGCTTTATAGTGCTTTTACAGCCCTCTCAAAGTGGTTTACAGAAAGTAATGCCAGAAAGCAGCACAGAAAATAAATAAATTGACCTTAACATGTCAAGTCTATGCTTTTCTTCCTAGCTCTTATCTTATGGGGTTCAGTTCTTTCTTGATATTTTTGGCATTGAACAAAAACCTACACCTAAAATGTTTTTTTTTTTTTAGGACTTATACACAATGACCAAAAGATAATAACCAGTCAGCAAGCTCTTTAATCTAGGGATCGCCAACCTTTTGGACCTCAGGGACCACCAAACTCATAATTTTAAATCCCACGGACCAGAGACCCTTGGAAAATCCCCAAAAGTCTGCAGGAAAATTCCCCACCCTGTTTTCCTACCAATTGATCCTTCTTTATTTGGGATCACAGGATACCCTCTACAGCTCTGTTCTCAGGGAGAGGGGACACAGAGAGAGACTTTTGGCTTCATGCACGGAAAGCAGCAGAAATCTTTCTTTCTCTCCCCCAAACTCCGCCAGAAACGAGTCTTTGTGAGACTTGTCACACCGGCACAGCCTCTTGGAGCAGGATGCCTTGCAGGGTTCCAAAGATTCATTTCTGGCAGAGTTTGGGGGAGAGAAAGAAAAGACTTTTGCAGCTTTCCTCACGTGTAGCCAAAAGCAGAAGAAGCGGAAAGCAGTCCAGTGGCCAGGCAAGATGTGTGGAGCAATTGGGGCAAATTGCCCCCCTCCACCCTTTCCCCCTCCCCTTACTAGCTTGCATTGTTCACAATGCAAGCGATGCAAGCCATGTATTTCACGAGCCATGTGAGTGGTGCAGCCTGGATTAATTGCTTTGGGGGATGATTTGGGGATGATATTTCTCTGTGGGCCACCAAAATTTTCTTGTAGACCACTGGTGGTCCTCGGCCCACTAGTTGGCAACCACTACTTTAATCCACTGCCTTTTTTCTTAAAAGTACTGTACATTAATATTTCCAGACTAATTGCGCAACACGTATATGACATGCCATTATGAAAGTTTGGTGGAAGCACGAAATGGATTTTAATAATTCAAGGACAGAATTTCTTCATAATGCCAATTTTATAGGAAGGTGCATTTCCCTACAGTGGTGTACAGTATGAATCCATTATTTATATCTAAAAATATAATTGTTGTTGTATTGTGACAGTTCAAAGATTTCCCTAAACTATTTAACCGCTACAGCAAATTATTTAAGAGGGATGGAGGGACTTCCGGTGACAAGATATGGGTGAATGGATGTGCTGAAGCTCTTCCTGGGTTTCACACTATCTCCTTTTGCTGTTGGAGTGACCCTTAGGGGTGCACGCATCTTGTAGAGAAGCGTGCCAGTGTGGGGAGACTCAAGTCATAGTGTGGAAAAGGCGACTCTCATCACGACCTAGAGAAACTCTGTGGAGACCGACAACAAGAGACTGTCAGTAATGGCAGTCCTAAAACCTTGATCATCGCAAACAAGAGAAAGCGAGTGAGTGACAGACTGTGGTGAACGAAGAGTGCGAGTGAAAGAATTTGCGATCCTGATTGAGCGTTGAATATTGGAGTATCTTAGTCAAAGCAAAGCCCGAAAACAGCGGCCAAAGCAGATACAAGCGACGGCGAAAGCAAAAGGGCTTGTGAAACGGAAGAGGATAAAGACAAGAGCGATTAGACAGAGAAGATAAGAGAATCGGGGGGATCTGAGAGACTGATAATTGAGGGAGAGAAAAAAAGAAGAAAGAATAACAATTTAATTTAAGGGAACTTTGAAGGATCTGAATTGTGGACTTTGGGGAAAATTGGAAGGACGAACTCAAGATGGGGAGAGATTTGAAGTTAGGAATTAAATTAGAACTTTAAATATTCCACTAATGAAACTGAATAATTTACTGGTCTCCTTTTGGATTATTGGACTGGAGCTGTAGTAAATGGAGAAGATTTATTAAAGAAAGACTATTTGAATCTAAAAATTGACTTGTAAAACTTTTAAACGAAAGGAGAAACAACTACAGTGAAAAGTGTGGTGAGATAGTGAAATCAGAGACATTACTCAGCAACTCTATCTCTGGTGCGCTCGGTGAAGGAAGAACTTGAAGAACTGAACAATTATATTAAGACACTTAATATAAGTGACACTTAAGCTTTTAAATTTGCGGATTGCAACATTTCTTGATATCAACTTAACTGATTTTTGAATGTGGTAAATGTAATTTATATATATTTAATTGATACATTACTAAATATTGTAGTTTATATTTGGTTATAACACACACAACAAAGGGAGATAATTAATTATTTAGGTATAGATATTTGATTATAGGCATTGATTAGATTGAATTAAATAATTAATTGTGATTACTATAGATTAATTAATTATTGTATTGTAAGGTTGATATATCTTTATTTAGATTTGTAAGTATTTGAAATATTATTTCACAACACTATTTTGAGATTTGGGATTCTATAGCACTTATAGATATACAGGTCAGTAGTATTTAAATATAAATAGAGGAATTTGATATCTGATTTAGAAATTATCTCTAAAAATGTTCTGGAGAATATATATATATTGATAAAAGAGGTTAATCCTGTAAGATATATTAATTAGCGTCGTGGCCACTTATAGTTGATACTTCTCAATAGTGAATGTTAATTTGGGACAACATACTTAACATAATACAAAAACAAATTTTACAAGAAATGACCTCTGTCACTAACACAATGTTTTAAACTGGAAAGAAGACCTCTTCAATACAAACAACTTCAATGCCATCAACCTCAGTGATGGCACAAAAGACAATTTAAGAAACTCTACCTGGAGAAAAACAACCTACCATCACGAATGCCAATATTCAATCGACCCTTCTTACTTTATCATGCTGAAGCTTCAGGAAAGAGTGATAAAAATCATATCGAATCAAGAGCTGACACAAATGAACTAAAAGAAGAGATGGAACTTAAAGGCAGAAATGAAACTAGACATCCTAAAGTTGATCAAAAATTGAAACAATACAGCAAGCACTAGAAAGGAATGAATTAACAATAAGGAAGTTGAGAAAAGAATGGAACAACAGAAAAGCTGGAAATGGTTGGTCAGCAATTAAAGAATGTGAGTAAAGAAATGGACGATTCTTTGGTATATTTGGAAATGGACAAGGCTGCAGCTTACCTGAGATTCCAAAATATAATGAAAACTAAAGAAGAGGACTTAGAACAAGTGATAGCAGGAATATTAGCAGACCTATTGGAAAATATAAGGACGATGTTCTGAAAGAGTTAGACGAAGTATACAGAGTGAGCACAAACTACACAAGACAACATAAACATCCAAAAGAGATCCATGTGGAGATTTGCCAAGAAGGAAAGTTCGAGATATCATATACAAAATTTTTAGAGAAGAAACAATACATATAAAGAAAAAGAAATCTTGGTGCTTAAAAAATCCCAGAAGAGTGAGAGAGCAGAGGTGAGATAATAATTCTTGGTGAACCAATTAAACAAAAAGGTATCATATTTAGATGGCTAATCCAGAGGGAATTGCTAATCACTTGGGAAGAAAAATTAAAGTAGACTCCGTGGAAAAAGCCCAAGAATTTGTACGAATAATTGAAGGCCATGAAAGAATCGAGTAGTAGAGAGAAATGAATTCGCAAACAACCAAGACTATTCAAAAAATAGAGATTGGAATTGTAGGAATTCAAAAAAATAAACAACATCAAGAGATAGAAGAACCAAAGACGAACAATCGGCCATAAAAAGAGACAGGAGTAACTACAAGACAAAGAGCAAGAGTCAATTAGTGATGGATGAAGAAAAGAAAATACTATCAATTAAGATAAATGCCTAAACTCTAGGATAAAAAAGGAAAGAATATTAATCAAATTAATTAAACAAAATGCAGATATATATGTTTACAGGAAACTCATATAAGGAAAGAAAAAGAAAAAATATCTAGAATGCCCCAAGCTAGGGAATTTGTCGCCAGCAGATTTTAGGAAAAAGAAGGGATAGCAGTATATGTGAAAGACGATATGAAAGCAGAGCCAATTTGGATAGACCCCAATGGAAGAATTCTGGTGTCAAATTTGGATTAAATCAATTCCAATTCTACTAGTGGTTATCTACACCCCTTATGATAATCTAAGGAATTTTTTAAACAATTACATGGTAAATTAGAATTAGATAAAAGGAATATTTGCATCTTGGGGATTTCAATGCTGTTTGTGGACCACCAGAAAGATCATAGTAGTTGGGGGGAAGAAGAAAAAAAGAGAAAAACATGTGAAGAAATAATGATTGAATTAAATTTGAACGACATGTGGAAGTAAATTAAACCCCGAGAAAAAGCAATTTACATTTTACTCCAATCCTCACCAATCATGGACATGAATCGATATGGTGTGGATGAATGGCGAATTAGTAAATGAATTAAAAGAGATTGAAATTTTACCAAACGAAGGGGAGATCACAACCCGATTCAGATAGTGTGAAGCTGCAAAGCACCCCAAAAGATTGCAAATTGAAAAAAACAGATGAAAACAACTAAACATAATTACATTTAATCAAACAAGAAGGAATGGTTTCAAAGTTGAATACAGCCAGACAGATATTTTTTGAACAGGCCAATTAAACCAGAAAGGTGGCTGGCCTAAAACTTAAAAAAGAAAAACAAAAAAGATTCATCTACCAATTAATAGATGAGAACGGGATGCCCAACAAGGATAGAACAGAAAAAAGAAATTTCATGTAAATTATTTGAAAATCTTTATAAGAAGGAGATAAATGATGTCATGATAAGAAACTATTTGGGTATTACTAAAGATAAAATAATCAAGGAGGAGATAAAGGAAATGTTAATTAGAGACATTATGTGGCCTGAGTTAAAAGCAGCAATAGAAAACCAAAAGAACAATAAAACCCTAGGACCGATGGGATACCAGGGGAACTTTATAAGAAAATGAGGAGAACAAATAGGACCTCTCATGGAAGAAGCATATAATGAAGTCTACTAGCAGCAAGAAAGTTGGATTCATGGAAGGAGACACTGATATTGTTGATTCTGAAAGAAAGATTTCAGATTTACGACTTTACAAAATCATAGACCAATTTTCCTATTAAATCCTGATCATAAATTATTTATCATAATTATTATAACAAATAGATTGAAAAAAATATTGAATGAATGCATACATAAAGATCAAAATGGACTTCTCCCAATAGACAAGTTAGGAAACAATTTAAGATAGTATTAAATGTTTGGGAATACTACGAAAAGCCCAACCGCGGAAAAAAAATAGCCCTTGTTATCTTGGATGCACAGACAGTCCTTAGACAATTCTAGAATTGGCTAAATTCTAATTCAACAAATTTACAATATGAGATTTATAGGCACTAAATATTGAAAACATAAGTAACTACAAGATATGATTCACAAAGAGGTGAAACTTATAATTTAATGGAGAGTTACACGTGTCTCAATAAAAATAGAGAAAAGAGTCAGGCAGGGAGGGTTGCGAAGAATGCTTTTGTCTTCTCTTGTCCCACTGCTTTTTAAACTTCTCTCTGCAGCTTGGAAATCCTCTCCTGGCGACTCGCATTCGCCAGCTTCCAACCTTATTAGTTTCCATCCTAGAAAACCCCCCCCAGGTGTGCTCTGGGAAATCCAAGGCTTGTTTCTCTCCGCTCCCCATCTCTGACTGGAAGCAGAGCAGGCACTGCGCTCGGTGGACAGGAGGAGGCAGAGTGGGGGGCTCCTCCAAACACATTAAGCCCCTTGGGTGGATGGCTGGGATTTTGGCATGCAGTTGGTAAGTTACAAAAAGGCTGTTGATCATTAAGATCTGTTTGTGATCAAAGGCCAACTGATGATGAGGGCAGGGAGGGAAAAAAGTAGTCAGCTTGTGCTTAAACCGAGTTTTTGAACCCTGAAGGTCCTGCTCTCTCCAACCAGCCTGTCTGCTTTTTAACCTGGGGGGGGGGTTGTCCGCAAAAGACCCTTTGAATTTATTCATTCATTTACGTTTCCCCAAGGGGCTTTTTTTGAAGGGGGGGTGTTCTCATCTTCAATGCAGCCAGTATCTCTTCCGGGCCAGCAAGTGCCGTCCTCCCCACTGGAGGGAGGTGGGGTTCAGGATAATCCTGTCAATCATTAAGCAATCTCTGAAAGACCACCCTTGGGGCCACAGGATGATCTTCACCCAGCCAGACAAAAAACCCATCAGGCAAAAACCCAACCTCAGGAGCAAAAAATACCGCTCCATTCCGCCCCCTCCCTGCCGACCCCAGTGCCTGCTTTGCTCAAGTCAGGATGGGGAGGGGGGGGGACGAAACAAGCCTTGGATTCCCAAGAGCGCACCTTGGGAGGAGGCTTGTCTTAGGATGGAAACTAAGCAGGGTTGGAAGCTGGGATGGAGTCGGCCAGGATGAGGATTTCCAAGGTGCAGAGAGAAGTTTAAAAGAGTGGGACAGGAGAAGAAACAAAAGCTTCTTTAGCAACCTTCCTCGATCCAAATGTTTGCCAGTGCAATCCAAATGGCTGCAGTGGGAAATCAAAGGGGAGGGGGAATGGGCTATCGACGGGGACGAAGAGCGGGTGGCTCAGGAAGCAGAAATGCAGCGGAGAATGCTGGCGGTCTGATATTTATTCTGACAACAGCATATGTACATTGAATTGAGGCTTGCAAGTTGCATTGAGTTTGGGCAGTTGGGACCTGAATGCATAGGCCATGCCTCGCCCCGAAGCAGGGCTGGGGACTGTTGTCCTCAAGGGAGCTTTCATCGGCAGAATAGAACTAGCCTCATGGTGAAGGTGAGTGTGTGTGTGCGCTCCGCCGCAGACCACTTCTACCGGCCGTATCGAAGTGGCTGGTGACTCTGCCTTCAAGGAGTTTCCTATCGGCTTATCAGGTTATTCTAGCCTAGGCTACCTGCAGGGCACTCCTAAGGCAAGTTTTCTCGCCGCCCGACCCCCTGCCCTTCCGCCCCCACCCCGCCCTTCCCCTCCCGCACCCTCAGCCCTCCCCCTTCCCGCCATTTCTTCTTCATCTCGTGTAGTTCTAACGAATGATGTGAGAAATGGCGGGGAAACGCATGGTTTTAAATAGGCCTAAATTATAGGGGACAGGGCTTTATTTCACCTCATGCCTAGAAATCATGCTGGGCCTTCCTATTGGTAGAGGCCGTATTGTTGGAGAAACACGGTATATCTAGTATTAAAACATGAAGATTTTATTTCTCTTGCAAAACTCCACTTAAAGGATGCACCTGAAACAGATATTCTTCCTATATAAAAGAACAAATTTTTAAAAATTCATAAAATACTGGCACTTAAAGATATTCATCTCTTTTACAATAGTACCTAAACATTTATTTGGCATCAAAATGTATGCTGTTCAAGTTCTGATATGTTAATAGATACATCTAATGTTGAAAACTGATTTTCTTTCGTCTCAACATACTCTTAATGCAGTTTAGTTATATTAATTCATTTGCCTGAGAAAGCTATCTATATAGAAAGCCTTCTATCACAGGCTTACGTAGGGGTGGGTTTCTACAGGTTCGCACGGTTCTATAGAACCAGTTGTAAACATCACCGGTATTCTAAGAACCAGTAAAACTGACCCCTGCTTGGCGCTGCCCCTCTGTGCCGCTCCTACGGGCCAAAAACAAGTTTTGTATTACTGTGCATGTGTAAAAATCCCTTCCACATTCTCCCCCGCCTAGCCCTCCTTTCACTGCCCCATCCCCAGCCCCAATCTTCCGCTCCAAAGTAAAAAAACCCAGTATTTTTTTAAAATGGTTTTTACTGCACATCCATAAAAATCCTTTCTGCATTCTTCCCCGCCCGCCCCCTGCCCCTATCCGCTGCTCCAAAGTAAAAAAAAAACAACTGTTTTTTTTAAAACGGTTTTTACTGTGAATGCGGAAAATCCCTTTCTCATTCTCCCCCGCCCTCCCTGCCTTGCCCTACTTATACCGCATATGCGTTAATTACAAAAATTTACCCGTGCAGTGCCATTGCTCACAGCAACAGCAGCAGCAGCTGAACCAGCCAGCTGTCCGTCCCTACCTGCCTTCTGCCACCCTGCTGAGTTATGGCAAGCCACAAACCCCAATCGCCACCGCTAGCCATCCTCGCCAACCCAGACTGTGTACCCCCACTGCCGGCCTCCGAAGACGCGAATCAGTAAGTACGATCTCAACCCAGTTGTCTACCTGCCGCCGCTAATCCTAGTCGCCCGCCCCATCTTCCCTCACCTGCGGCCCTCCATTGTTGCTGCCTTGCCTTCTCACTGATTGGTAGCGAGGAGGCAAAGCAGCAGCTCCTGCTAGCCCAGTTCCCTATTTCTTTGCCATCGCCAGCTGACTTCCAGGCCCGGTGCCGCTGCCTCACCCACCGCGGCCCAAGGGTTGCTGCCTTGCCTTCCCACCACCAATTGGTAGCAAGAAAGCAAAGAAGCAGCTCCTGCTGACCTGTTCCCCTACCTCCTCCTGCCACCACCGCCAGCTAATTCCCAAGCCCAGTGCCACTGCCTCGGCCGCCGCAGCCCAAGGGTTGCTGCCTTGCCTTCGCCAGCCTGGTCGAGAGCTGACTCCTGAGCTGGCCATCCCCACTGCAGCAAGCAAGAAGACTGAGGAGGACACCGGCATAGTTGGCTAGCCAACTTGCCTGTTTCCTTTTTGGTAAGTTGCTTTTTTATATTTATGTATTTATTTATTTACTATCTGTTTTTATTTTTATTAATCATAAAAACAAAATAGATACTAAAGAAATAAACATATATATAAAAATTATTTTACTATTCATCTTGATGTTTTAAGCAAAAAAGAACATCAAGATAAATAGTAAAATAATTTTTATTTATGTGTTTATTTATTTCTTTAGTATCTGTTTTGTTTTTATGAGTAATAAAAACAAATAAAGATAGTAAAAAATATATATAAATACATAAATAAAGAAAAGCAATTTACCAAACGTTGACAGGCAACTTCTTGTTACATTGATGTTGCTGTATACAATGTACATCAATGTAACAAGAAGTTGCCTGTCTCCCTTTTGGTAAGTTGCTTTTGTTTATTTCCTTGCCAATTTGCATTAATCCTTATATTATGTTAAGCAACTGGCCATTAAGTGAGGACCACTTCTATTTGGGTTGCCAGCCACATGGCCATGCCCACTCTAGTCACATGACCACATAGCCACACCCAAACAAGCCACTCCCACCCGTCATATGACCACCAAGCCACATCCACAAATTAGACCATGCCCACAGTACTGGTTGAATCTCACCCCTGGGCTTATGTAAAACAAATTTGATCATAAGATATTCATTTTAATTTTGCCTTGATTTTAATTTTAAATATAAAAATTAAAAACTCCCAGTTATTTTTTTTTTATTTCTGCAAGTCACCTTGAAAATTGTAGAGATAGAAAAAATGTTCAACCAATAATAATAAAATATAATTGAAAACAAACAAAAAGCTTTCAGGGTTATTAGCTTCCTTCTTGAGTCTCATTTAAATCATTTACAATCCACTCTTTAAGACTGGCTTAACTGAAGAATGTTTTGAAGAATTTGGGGGGGAAAGAAAAAACTTTTTTACACTCTGAATTCTTTCTGATTCCAATCCTAATTCAAACCAATCTTGATTTGGATTGTTTTCCATTTCAATTCATTTCTGCACTGTCTCCATCTTTTTCTGTTACAATTGCCTTATAATACTACATATGCAAGGATGGTTTAAGGACAAGATCGGGGAAGCTAGAGATCAGTCTGTGATTTATTTTTCCAGGAAAAATAAACTGGGACAGAGGATCACAAATCTAGTTAATTAACAAATATTACATAGTGATACAGATATGTATCATGATCCCTATTGATATTAATATGGCCAGATACAATATGACCAACTTTCTGGCTAAATGTTATAAAAAATTATTTGTAATGGAAAATTCAAATACCAAAAACTAAAGCATTATTTGTAGTATCAACTTTACTTCCAAGATGACTCTGGATGGATAAAGCCTGAAGTTTTGCTTAGACTCATTCTTTGGGGGGGGGGGGGGAGATAAACAAGTATGATGGAGAGTATACTGTAAAACTGACTAGTATTGGAGCAGCCTGGTAAACAGATATCTTGTTCACACCAATTACAGCATCCATTTTGAAGGCATATTCTTGTCATCCAGTGAATGACCATCCATCCACCAACTCCATGGCAGCCATTTTATGACAGAATTCATGAAACATGCTAAAATTCCAAAGTAGTTTAATGATTAAAAATAGTTGTCTGTCTCCAAGATATTTATCTTCCACTTGGAATAGATTAAGCTTTTTGAGATGGACTAGTACATGCATCATGTAAATCAAGAGGAAATTAATTTCAAATAATTTCAAATAATGCTTTTTTCTGTTCTTGGTTAATATGCCAAACTTATTCTAATCTTTGGTGGCTTTACATATTCTTCTAAATTATGTTTCAAATATTCTTAATTGCTGTAGAGACATGTTGTTAAAATTTAGCATACTGCATTAATGTACTACAATATACATATTATGTAATCATGTTGATAAATAAAAGGCAAAATGTTTTTTAAACATTATTTAATTGAAAAAGTATAAAAATAATCTACGAACCAACACATAGATATTACAAAAAAAGTGATTTGCAAGAACACAAAAGTGGAAATGAAAATTATAGTAAATTATATTTTTGGCTTCTGATCTCATGCCTTATTCCTCTTTTTATATTTTATATAACATCCCCAAAAATGTGATGAATATATCCTTATGCATGTTTATAATAGCAGTCACCTATTCATTTTCTCCCAAAAAATCATTTTATTTTTATAACATCCTAATGTAGCAATATGTTCCGGGATTGGTAAAGGACAGGCCCTCCTTTCCCCATACTAAAATATGAATTTTTGGACAGTGCAGAAGAAAAAAGAAATTTGAAATAAAACAAAAATCAACAGTAACCTCATTACAAGACAGCTCTGATTAGGCCCAGACTGTCCAAGACAATTCATAATGAAGCGGAATCAATATTATTTGTTTTAAGAGCTGTTCAAAATTGCCAAAATAAGGAAATATTTCTCGCTGTTACTTATACAGTATTAATTGTGATTATACTATTTTGGCAAAGATTAAAACAGTGAATTTATTATAATTTTCAATTAATCTAAAAAAGTATACCATTAAAAAAGCACGTATCA
Organism: Laticauda laticaudata; assembly: GCA_004320025.1. NCBI lineage: Eukaryota > Metazoa > Chordata > Lepidosauria > Squamata > Elapidae > Laticauda > Laticauda laticaudata. The sequence continues at coordinate 11,991 of BHFT01006245.1, forward strand.
CATCATGTCTTGAAAATGCTAATATAGTAAACCAGAACTTCAGAATTTGTATAAAGTACTATAAATAATAAATAAATAATGTGGGGGATAAAATTTAAAATAAGAATAAATGATGTTATAAGGTAATTAAACTACATTTTCAGATAAATTATTGGCTTTTAAGAAAAGATTAGGAATATTTACTGTTTGAATATTAAAACTGACTTTCTGTTTCAGGCAACTTTTGGTTCTTCCTTTAAAAATTATTTTTGTTTAAAACAGATTTAGTCTGGACAACTGTTTAAATGGTATTCAAACTTAGAACTATCCTCAATCTTTCAAATAGAAGACTGTTTTCTATAAAGAGGGACTAATGGTCATTCCTAGAATACATAGAACTCAAAAATGCACTGTTTGTTCAACTTTCAATTCTATGGTAATGGAGATAATTACTACTTGGAGTGAACACTACAATCCTGCAGCATCAAAGTAAAAATGATTCAAACCATTAAAACACACAACTTTAATGTAATTTTTAATGAAGCTGCATCTTTTTTTTTTTTCAGGCCTAGCCACAAGCCTTTAAAAACTGTGGAGTAAATAGCAGAAACGTATAGAACTCATATCAGAACTAAAGTACTTCTTTGAAGCATGCACAGTTCAAATGAAAAATAAAAGCAGTTTTACATTTTGTTGCTACTTTCCAAGTGTTATAGCAAAAAATAAAATAGAAAAAAATAGAAAAACAAGTCAGCTATGCTGCAGTAACATAATTCAAAGTATTTTTCTTATAAAATTTCTACTAAAAACATAACACAATAATTTCACAATTTCTAAAAGTACATTTAGATTATAATAGTAATTTTTTAATGAAAGTTAATGCATTTACAATATATTACTATAGATCACAAGGATATGAACAGCATAACTATGTTACTCTACTGGCAGTCCTTGACTTATGACCACAATTGGAACTGGAACTTTTATTATATGTCAGTGTAGCAATAAATCATAATAAATTTATGATAATTTTTATATCAATCATTAAGCAAATCACACAAATGTTAAGCAAATTGCAGAATCAAAGCAAATTCAGCTTTCCCATGGGTATTTTTTGATGGAAATTAGCAAAAAAGGTCACAAATCCTAATCATTCGTACCATAGACACTGCAACTTAATTAATTAAAAAATTAATTAAATACGGTCAATACATCTTCCTTATAAACAAATAAGTAAATAAATAGAACAAATAAATGAATGAGTTGCAAAGCGTACAAATTGCAATCATAATCACAGATGTGATACAACAGTCATAAGTATGAATACAGGTCGTAAGTCATTTTTTCTGAAATGCTGTAACTTTGAATTGTTGTTAAACATTTTCAATTCAAGGACTATTTGTAGTTTAATTTATGTCTCACTTTCTTATCTAAAAATCCTTCAAGATAACATGAACAATCGCCAAAATTAGTCTGAACTTATTAGCAAAACCAAGCACAACATTCCATGCATCTTTTAAGTAAAATATATTCTCAATTTCACATTGTTTATAAATGGGTTATCTACAGTTGATTGTTATTAGTTCATTCCAAAATTGTCATATATAAACCATAAGCATTTTAGAAGTATAAATCTTCATCCTTAAAGAATGCTTTTTCCCTTCTGTACCAGGGGTTTGGACCTCAGGACCACCAAACTCATAATTTTAAATCCCAGGGACCACTAACCAGTTCTGTTGGCATGGCCTAATTTGTGGGGGTGGCTTGGCGGTCATGTGACTGGCTGGGCATGGCTTGTAAGTTAAGTATTATAAATATTTATATATTAAATTTTTTTTTATAAAAGAAGAGCAACTTTTACCCAAAATCAGGAAAAGCAGGCCGGCAGATTGAGTTAATTACAGAATCACAGATTCATTCAGAGATCTATCTATCTCCCATCGGCTAACTCAGTCTGTCGCATAAAATTTGCTAGCCATGAGTCTGCACTGAATAATAGAAGCTTCAGTCCTAAGGGAGGTTCGGCTGTGCTTAAAAGCAGAGCTGAAGATCTAAAGACTAGCTAGAAAGCAAGAAATCCAACCATTTCCTGCTTTCTAGCTAATCTAAATCTCCCGGCACAGCAGAACAGCTAATGGTCGGAAAAAGGAAAAATAGCAATTCAGCAGGCAAGTTTGCCAGGTAAGGAGTGAGTGGGAGGGGAGGGTTCCTGTGAGCCATGTGGGTGGCACAACCTTGTGTTTCTGCGCTGCCTGGATTAATTGCTTTTTTTGGGGGGGGGTACTCTGGAGGTAAGATTTCTCTGCTGCCTCCTCAAATTTTCTTATGGCCCACTGATTGGCGACCGCTGCTCTATACCTTGTCTCTGTACCTACCTCATAGGGTTGTAGTGGTAAGACAAACAGTAATGAACACTTCATATGCAAATTCTATATGAAGATAGGATAACAAATAAATAAAATACCCCAATGTAAATCCAATTGTTTGTCATTCAATAATATATACTAAAAATTTGTAAGACAAATTCTATCCTGTTCATGTCCCTATAGAAAAATTAATATAATGCAATGTAATTCCATACTATCCAGAAATATTTTAATTAACTAAAATGTTCATTTGAAACTAGCAGTAATTATCATACCTTTCATTTACAATTCAGCATATATTTCCACATATAGTATGGAATAATATAGCCTCTAGTATTTTTTTTTTAATTGTCACTGTTACATAATTTTTATTTTATTATTGTTTACTTAAAAATTTTAAAAGATTTCTGTAATTGAGTTTTCTACTTACTCCCCTTTTAAAGATGTGGTAAATCTGATGCTCACTTTATTCCTTGCAATCATTATTCATTTTCATTTTTACAATGTTGTATTTTGGTGAAAAATGTTTAATATTCTTTGTGGCCCATATTATGTCACTGCTTCATGCGCTACACTGATTGCCAATTTGCTTTCAGATGCAATTCAAAGTGTTGGTTTAAAATCTTGCATGGCATGGGTTAGACTACTTGAGAAACTGTCTCACCCTGATGGAATTGGTCTACCCTACCCACACTGGCAGAGGGGTCTACACCGGATCCCATTAATCATGAAATTTTGGCTCTCAGGATCTGAAGAGTCTTCTGTGCCGTGGCTCCAGCCTTCTGGAACATCTCATCCCCTGAGACTGACTCCTATTTTCTTAAGTGCCTTAAACCTGGCTCTGCCAGATGGTTTGGGACCCAACGGGGGAGCTTCATACTGGAAGTGGTTGACTAATTAAAACTTAATCCAATATACAGTTCCCTCCTGGCCATCTTTTGGTTAATGATTTTATCTGTTGTGGTTTTTTTTTTAAAAAAAATTGATGATTTTAACATTTTCCAATGTTTTTATGTTATAAGTGTCCAGAGTCACAAGACATGAGATGGGCAGAATTTTTTGTCATAACTTATGGTTTAAGTTTCTATTCTCCCCCAAAAGCAAACATTATAAGCAAACTACAGAATACATTTTGTTTGTATAGCTTAAAATTTTAATTTGAGGTTCTACTATTAAGTTTATAGTGATGAATTCTGATAGTAATTCCTATATCTTTAGAGAAATAGGGCATCAGATCAAATGAGAAACACATCTTAAAGTTGCCAAGATTTACAATGTACTGAAATACAGTACAGAATCTGCCTTAGTTACACAAAGCCTACACATCTGAGAAGTTGGGGAGAAGATCCTTATGTTATTTTTAGTACTTATAATTTGTGAAGTGGTTAATGGTATTATTCTCTAGATTTTATTTTTCATAAGAAATGGCAGTTGTGTGTCACAAACCAAGAAGAAAGCAAAACTTGAGAAAATGTAATTGGTGCTATTTGCTAAATAACAATTTTACTTAAACTCAACTACATTCACAACTAGATTTGACTTGCACTTAAGACCACATTTATTTCAGCATGATTTCAGTAAGTATGAAATGTTTACATAAAAAAACCCAACCATTTAAAAAAAAAATTTGTGGAATCATCTCTACCATATGAATGATTTTTGTATTTCTATTAATTTAGAATGTATATCAATTTTAAAAAACATGGAAGGTCGTTAGCTTACCTGATACACTCTTTCTCAGCATGTCAATGGAGAATCCACTCAGGTTGACACATATGTCTTTCTGCCCAGAGACTGAGTCCTCAATCTTTTGTCACGCCTCTCCTTCAACTGCCAATGCCCCAGTTTCAACAAAGGCACAGCCATCTGATGGACTTCTTCATGGTGTTAGCTCTGCCCCTCCTGGACACTGGACCAGACAGTCGCCAGGGTAGGAGTGGATTCTCCATCAACATCCTGAGAAAGGGTGTATCAGGTAAGCCAAATGCCCTTTCTCCAGCATGCCGATTGGAAAATCCACACTCGGGACATACCAAAGCTGGCTGTCCCTATGGGCAGGAAGTGGTCTGGTCCTATGTCCCCTATGCATCTGTTGGGAGTACCCTCCTGATAAAGGCCGCTTCAGCCGAGACGAAGGTGTCCCATTTGTGGTGCCTTACTACAAATGTGTCCTATTTGTAGTGCCAATTTGTAGTCCCCATCTAAGGAGATGGGGAGGACCATGTTGCTGCCCCGCAGATGTCCTCAATAGAGGCCTGCATTACCCACACAGCTGTAGTAGGTGCATTTCTTGTAGAATGGGCAGTTACTCGTCTGGGTACTGGGAAAGCTTGAGTCTCATAGGCCTTGGCTATTCAAATCCTTATCCAACGGCCTATGGTCAATTAAGTAATCTTGGTACCCATAGAAGATGGTTGAAATGACACAAACAGGGATTCTGTTCTATGAATTGAAGATATTCTTTTGATGTATCTATGGAGTGCCCTCCTCATGTCCAAGGTGTGCCACCACTGTTCCAGAGCATAGGACAGACAGAAATCCAGTAGCACTATCTCCTGGGCCCTATCGAATCATGAGTTTACCTTGGGGACGGAGGGATCCAACCGTAGAATCACTCAGTCTCTATGGAAAATACACAGGTCCTCTCTAACAGACAGGATTGCTAGTTCCGATATTTGCCTGGCCAAAGTGATGGATACTAAGAAGGTGACCTTGAAAGTCAGGTATCACAGACTAATAGTCCAAAGTGGTTCAAAGGGTGCTGAGGTGAAGGCCTGTAGTACCTTAGACAGGTCCCAGGTGGGGTACCTAGGTACCACAGGTGGTTTTAAGTTAACTACACCTCTGATGAAAGTATGCACCACCGGGTGGTGGTGAGGGATTTCAAGTCCCCGTAAGTTAGCATTGTGGACAAGACTGCCACTTGTCTGCAAATGGTGCTAGGGTATAACCCCTTGTCAAGACCTTCTTGTGTGAAGTCCAGGATCTGTGGAACAAACACCGCAATGGGGTCTAAGCCCTTCCTAACATACCATTTGCAAAATGCCTTCCAGGTACAGTCGTAAACTCTATTAGTGGAAAAACTCTATCACTCTCCTAAAAGCCTGGATTGTCTGTATTATCTTCCTTGAGAAATTGTTCTTCCTCAGGATTCTCCTCTCAAGTGCCAGATGATCAGCCACTGGGGCTCTGGGTGGACCAAGACCCCTGGACTAGGGGGATCCTGTCCTGAGGAATCCTCCAAAGACAGGATACTGATAGGCTGACCAAGTCTATGTACCATTGCCGTCTGGGCCAATGGGAAGTGAGAAGCAGAATTTCTGCCTTGTCCAATAGAAGTTTCCTGATCACCCCCGGAATGAGGAGAAGAGGAGGGAAAGCATATAATATGTCCCGGGCCATGGACTGTGGAAGATGTTGATGCGTCTTCCATCAAAACCCGAATTTGCCGGGTTGGCGAACAAGTCCAGAACAGGATGGCCAAATCTCTTGTTAGTTATCTTGTCGCCCGAGATATGCTCTGCCTTGATGGATAGCAGGTGAGCTTCTACCAGAGTCCCAGTTGCTCCGCTTTGCGCATGAGGGACCTGGAGTGGGTACCCCCTTGGCGGTTGATATGCACCTTGGCAGCTACATTGTCCATCAGGATTAGAATATGTCCTGATACAGCATTCGTAGGGCAAGATAGGCTGCTCGGAGCTCCAGCCAGTTTATGCTATTCTTCAAACCTGCCTGAGACCACTGTTCTTGTGCCAAGTGGGCTGGAGATGGGTGCCCCACCTGAAGAGGCTGGCATCTGTGGTCAAGGTCAGGCGGATGAGCTTCTTGAAGAGGCTTCCCTTAGCTATTGCTGGGGAAGCCCACCATCTGAGGGACCTGAGAGTCTCTAACAGCACCCAAACTGGTGCTGGAGGTGCTGTCTCCTGACCTCGGGAATGGTAACAGAAACCATTGCAGGGTTCTGGAGTGTAGCCATGCCCAAGGAACTATAGCTATGGATGATACTACTTTTCCCAGGAGCTGTGAAAGCACCGCCAAGGGAATGATTCGTTCCACTCAGATTTGATTCACCAAGGATTTGATATTGTCTAGGCATTCCAGGGAAAGGTAGACCTCGCATAACCAGGTATCTATCATCGTGCTTAGATGTAACAGGCGAGTGGATGGCACCAGGTGACTCTTTGGGAAGTTCACAGAAAACTTGTAGTTCTGAAGGACGCGAATTGTTGTCTGCAGGTTCTTCTGTGTCTGATGGTAAGGATCATACTGAATGAGAATGTCGTCTAGGTAGCTTCATTCACATTTACAGCTAGATTTGACTTGCACTTAAGACCACTGTGATGACCAGGGGCATGGCACAAAGGCAACACAGTCACATAAGTAAAAAGAGTTCCTTGAATAACTCCAGTTTTGTCCCCAATGTCCATGTTACCTTCAGCTGGAGAAAAAACTCTCTCACGAACAGTTTAAGTGGAGGAAATTCAATCCAATACCAAAGCACATACAAACTGTAAATAAAAATCCACACAAACCATGCTGCAACAATTAACTTGACAAGGCAAGATAAGAAATTGGAGACTTGAAAGGCCAACAAAACAGCCACAGTTGGGAAGATGCCAGGAACACAGATAAGCCATGACAATAACAGATAACTCACAATTTGCTTCCAACAAGTTGCTGTGCGCAACTTTCCTTTTTAAACATTGTGTTCCCAGCTGCAACTAATGAAGGGAACCAGAGCCCTTTTTTCCACCATAAGCCATGCAACTCACATTGCTCCCTTCTGAATTCCTCCCTGCGTGCCCTAGGATGAAGGGGTGGGCCTGGGTCTTCCTCCGAATTTCCTCTCCCTTGCTCTACTGCCCAGCTGGACTGTGCCCTTCCCCAGTTTCTTTCACAGCCAACTGAGCCACACTTCCCTGTCAGCTGCTTGGCTTCCCCCTCTAAATCAGATCCTGACAAGACAGGGCATGACAACCACATTTATTTCAGCATGATTTTAGTAAGTATGAAATGTTTACATTAAACATTTTTACATTGTAAAAAACATTTTTGTGGAATCATCTCTACCATGTGAATGGAAAAGTTATTCTAATCTGCAAAAACGTTATTAGAAATAAAACTGAATTTTAGCTACAAATTTCAATACAGAATGTGATTTATAGTTCAGAACTCAGTGGTAACATTAAATTCTAAAAACAAATTAATTTTTCATTTTTTATTGAACTACAAAATTACACACAGTATTATATATACATGTAGCAAAATTACTAAATCAAATCAATAGCAAATGCCCAGGCAAGATACATGCAAGCATGTTTCCAACAAATTTTGCTTAATTACAATAAGTGGTTTGCATAAATCAGTTACTATACTAACCTCAAACTCCTAGACATGCTCAGCAAGAATCCAGATAACTATAAAGGGCAGCAAAGATAAATTTTTGTGTCTCTAGCCCAGATCTGGTAACTATAATTAATTTCCAGAAACAATTCCTCCATGTTCTTAGTGGTAATTTTCCAAGCAGCAGATGGGTGTTGAGGAAGTATTGCAGAACACACGCACACATACACAATGTGTGTGTGTGTGTTTCAAACTGAGAAAAAATGGTAGATTACTTACTGTTTCATATGATGTGATAATTTTTTTTAAAACTTCTGGAACAATCCCTTGCAATTCCATTGTGGGATACTGATCACTGAGATTTACCAAAACCAAGGTTGTATTATCGGATTTCACTAAGCGGCTAGACATTGCCAGAATACATTGTATAAGATTTGCTACAGGAGCAAGCCCACACAACTCTTTGAATGAAACTACTGCATTCTATTTGGGAGAGAGAGAGAAAGAGAGAGAAAGGGTGAAGTGATGCTGTACTGGTCAATTAATAGATTTCAAATAGTTTATAATGTAGAAGTTATAAGATCTAAATTATTAAGTAATACATAGATAGGCCCTGGGATAATAACTTTTCCTAAGCAAACAATGAGCTATGTGTATTTGCAGCTTTTATAACAAATACTCGATATTGTAAATACATTTTAAAATGTTGCTAAGGAACCAATTATTTTAACTTGCAATTGACAAGAACAGCTTGCTTTCTCAAGCAGAAAAATACTGAGGTATCCATATTATAATTTTACATTATGGTCTCCATTTCAAAATCTTCTATGTTGAAAGTTTGTCATGCATATTTGTCATGCAATCTTCTTATCCTTGGAGGTTAAATAACTATGGATCATTTACTTAATTACTTAGGTTTTCTTAAAAAAAATCAATAATTACTTATTTTGCTATAAAAATATGAGAGATAAATGTTTTTATCTTTCCTATTTGTTGAATCTCAGCTCCATTTCAAACTCTGATTTCTAATTAAAGACATTAGTGAAATAATGATTGCTATTCCATTATATAAATGACTTTTTAAAAAAATATATATTGAAACTTAGCTGAGGCAGTTAAATAAGCCTGTGTCTACAATTGTGAAATTGCTCGACGTAAGAAAATAGCCTCTCCACCAAACATACATCTAAGTTCATCCAGGAATTTAATTAATGTATGTTTTTGCATAGGTGGATGGGTAGATGGGTAATTATGGCAAGAAAATACATTGATACAAATGCCAGAAAAATAAAAAAAAGAGAATGATCCCCACAGTACTATTTAGATTCAACATTTTCCCCATTATAATGGAATCAATTATTTTCATCACTTCACTAAACATAATCTCTGATATATACGTTGCAAATCATGGCTAAAAATCAACAACTGCCATTTTATAAAGAAGGCTTTAAAGAAAAACAATTCATCATTTTAGCCTTGAAATTACTGTACTAAACAGACTCCTGCCATAAGGAAATAGGTTCATTTACTTGATTGACAAAAGTTTACACAGTGTTTGGGTTCGTCAGCTATTTTAATTGCCTGTGCCAGTTTTCTTTGGAAAAATGCCCAAGGATACTATCTGGCAACAATTTTTATACTGAAGGACTGACATTTAATTATTGACTAAATGTGAAGTTACACTTAAAAGCTTGTTCTCACCACTATGTATTCCAAGTTTACATAAGTGCTATTTACTGAAGAGGTAGTATATCCTCAGTAAAAATACTCAATTTTAAAATAAAAATAACCTGCCCACATTTAATTTTTTTTGTATATGTTATTTATTAGATTTTTGTCCCACCTATATTATAAGTAATTCAACATGATGAACATACCTAATACTCCTGCTTCCTATTTTCCTCACAATTAAAACTGTAAAGTGGGTTGATCTGAAAAAGACTACCTGGCCCAAGTCACCCTCCTGAGGAGATTCATCAGGTAACCTAAATATTCCTTTATAAACTATTATTATTCCTACAAACTAATATTCTTTTTAAATTCTGGATTCATAATTAAGTGTATATGGAAAAATATTGTGTATGAAAGATGAAAAGTCATACCTGCATATTTTCTCTCAAATCTGTGGCATCCCGAATGGGCTGAAGAGCATTCTTGAATACTTCATCAATACTTTTAATCCACAAAGTCCTCATACAGGCATATTCCCTGGATTTCTTGCTTTTTCTAACAGAAAGTCCCCGTTTATGAGGTTTCCCTCCACCTCTTCGATTAGTGATAGCAACATGAACAAACAAGAAAGCATATGCTAGAGCTTCTCCTGTTAGAGACTGAAGCGGGACATGACGATAACCTGGTTGTAAACATTCAAAAGGAATTGTGTACTGCCCAATGAATTCATCTCCAATGTAATCATCATCTAACACAACAAAGCGTACCATAGCAAGTTCAGGGAGGTTAATCTGAAATTCAAAACTCTCATCAAAAATAGGATTGTCTCCATTTTGGTGGACAGTTCTTGTCCTTTGTTCTGCACAGTCTGCTGGAATCCCATGGATTTCTACATACACATAAGGATCTACTACATCACCTTTGGCACCTGAACCTTTTGGCTTTGGAAAATTCTGCCCACTAATAATCTTAACATGAAGAAGCTGAGGTGATACACCAGGCACTGAGTCCTTTGTATTTGCACTAAAGAAAGATACTTCCTCCCGCATGATAGCGGGTCGCAGCACATAGCCACAATTGCCATTTTGTCGAAACCAGCCAATGTTGAGGTCCATCATTAATCCAGGTGTCTGAAAGTTCATTGCTACAATTTGGCAGCCACATTTCCAGAAATCCTGTGGGTTCATGTTACTAGAATCAATCCTCATAGGGCTTGGGAAAACCCTTGCAAGAAAGCGTTTATTATAATTCACAAAGTCTCCAGGATGTTCATTGGCGTATTTGGTAGCAAGCACTTCATTAAAGGAGCAAATTTCCCAGTATTTCTGAAGTTGAAATGAAATCTGAAAATCTTTGAACTGAACTGATTTACATATGCTTACCAGTTCTGATAGTTCTTTACAAAGCTGAAACCGTTTCACTGGGACAATGTTCTGTGGTTCCACTGCCTCTTTTCCCATTCGCTGTGACATTTCTGCTCCTTCATCTTCATCTGTAACATCTCCCTCTAGCCCAGAGCAATTAGATGATAACTTCTTGGCTTTAATTAGTATTTTTCCTTTAAGATGTTCAGGAGATGGCAGGTAAGACTCCTCTGTATTTGGAGGATTCATATATAATTTATCCTGCAGAATCTTCTTCATATGCTGGACCATTACATTCTGTTGCTTGAGAGAACAATGATTTTCCAAACACAAAATAAGAGGATATTCCGAAGCGAAAAATGCATATGTGTTAATTATGTCAATTACACTACGGAAAACGATTTGTGAAGTCATTGTGTGACCAGTATAAATTACAGGCTCATTGTCAGGACCATCCCAGACATCCAACTCAACACTGCGGCATCCCATTTTTAGAGCCCGTATGTAACCAGTGATATCAGATGGCCCTCGAAATTGATCTTCTATCAAGTATGTATTGTGAGAAGAGTTTATGAAATAATGAGATAAAGTCTGGTTCATGTCCTGGCACACCTTTTTGTGCTCTGGATCAAATATATGACATTCTGGGGAGGTAAGATAATTTGTAAAACCATCTATGGAGAGCCAGCCTCTTTCTTGACCTTCTTTAGATGGTTCGTATTTGTGAATAATATCAAGGCTAGTCTTCTCTGTGACATGAGCCATACCCTGTTCTGCTTCTAAAAACATCATAAGGTCCTTGGTATCAAGAAATTCTTTATTACTAGAAAACTGAACGAGTAAGAAATAGATCTCAGGACGAGTGCAAAGCTCATGGAAAACTTCAACAAATTCAATCTTCATGATTTCTGTATCAGGCTTGTCTTTTGATCGCTGCAGTTCTTTGAATTTTAATTCAATTTTATTTGTTTTTAAACCAGGATTTAAATTTTTTATAAACTTCACAGCTGTATCCAAGGATATCCGCCCCATATGATCTATATCTGTTTCATTAAACATTTGGGAGACCCATGAGGTGCGCATTTTATCTTGCCTACTTTCTAGCATGTCCAGTGTATGTTTTCCATAAGATATCAAATACCTTAGGCCAGTAACCCAAATATTTGCAACATCTGCAGAGTTTGCAACCAGATCAAGAGATTCGTAATTGTCTCCATAAATAATAGAAAATGCACAATCTTCTGAAATTTGATCAGAAATTCCATTGCTACGAAAAATGTCTGTATTTTTCCCTATTCTCACTTCTTTGACTGATTTGATGTCAATCTTTGCTTTTTCAGAATCCTTCTTTGAAGGCTCCCATCTTAGTGACTGCATATCTGCATCTAAAAGAAAATATCGATTGTATATCCTTGAGTTGGATCGAACTTTTCTGAGTTCTGAACCTTCAACCATAGCATTAATACAGTCACTTGCACTACTTATCTTCTTCTCAGTAGGCATGCTGCTGAACGAGACTGTTTTTTTCCGTTCCCTTTTTTGTTTTGTGCCATCCTGGAAATAGAGAAGAGAGAAAATATAAAATTACATGGAAAGATTATAGAAGGGGACAACCTGCAGAAGGATAGATGGATTCAATTACAGTAGCAATGAGGACATTCATTGGAAGATTTAAAAGTTCAGGTTACAGATAGATTGTAACAACTTGATGGGATATAATCCATCAATTAATCAAATCAATATAATATTGTACATGGATAATCAGCAACATCTTTCCATAAACTAAGCCAGGTGAAATGTCCTACTAATATCCTACTAATGTAATGTTTTAAAATGATAATAAGAATGAAGAATTATGATTTTATTCAAGAGTAAAAATAATTTCTGGTAATAGAACTGAAAGTAAGTGTTCTTCTCAAGCTGCAAATAAAACAAAGGTAAAAAAAGGTAAAAAAAACAACCCACATTAAAAAATGGAACAATTTCCTGACCTTTCTAGAGAGCAAATATGGAAACAAGATAGAGAAGCAAAATGAGAACTCCATTTCATTTTCCAAGCCTTGCGTAACTTTGAGCTAATCACTGTATATCAGTACAAGTATATCCCAGCATACCACTTTGCATACCAATATAATAATTGAGAGTCAGGTACAATTGCTATCCTAGAAACCAGGAGATTGGGTTCTTAGGCTTGAAGATGAATTGAGTAACTTTGAGCCAATTATTCTCTTTTAACTCAATCTATCTCAAAACGCCATTTTGGAGCATACAGAAAATAGGAATATTAGGCATCTTAACCAACGTCAGTTGACCAAATATATAAAAAGGCAGGAAAATATTTTTCATCAAAAGAGAAATAGTGAATATATATTAAAAATACATTTTTAGAGACAGTTTTGTGTGGTTTAAGAGTCAGATTGTGACTCTGAGTCCTCCATGAAACAATAAAATTGCTTGCGTGACTTTAGACCTGTCACTCAGTCTCAGCCCAACCAACTTCAAAGTTCTTGTCTCAGACAATAACATTAATAACTGTTGCAACCTACAAAATTAAAGAACAGTAGGACTTTTTTTATGCAGAAAATATCTCAAATAATCATTTTGACAAAAATTCATAGAAGTAATGCTCAAAGACATTCATTGAAGTAATATTCAACAAAACTGCACACGAATTTAGAATATGATTTAAAGTGACAATATAGTACAATACAGTATTTGAGACAATAAAGCCCCTGTCCCACTGCACCAATGGATGCAAAGAGGATGTAAAATGGACAAAAAAGCTTGCCATCCGTTGGA
>BHFT01006246.1:0-41406 GCA_004320025.1 Laticauda laticaudata
AGGAATTTCTGATAGTTTATCCCCCCATATCTCCGTAATCGCCATCCCAAACGATGAATTTCGAATTAGGGGGAATGATTTGGAAGAACCGCTTTTTTAACTTTGCCCAATGGGGTTTGCATTCGAATTTGCATCGGTTTTATCTCGGAGATATATTTTTGCCATTAAGATTGATGAAGTTGTTTGCCACAAGGGGGCCCAGCTGGTATCATGCAAATGAATCACCCAAGTTGTTTACATGAAATTTATACAGGGGGTTTTCTTTGGTTTTTAATCTCTGGATGCTATCTTTATCTACATTGGAAACTCTGGATGAACATGTGAAACTAGTGCGGCTCGGATTCTACAGCAACTGTGTGCTGCGAAGTTGTTATGCTAAATTGGTCCAAAAAGTTGAATTCACCAAGACAAATTCGACTGATTTGGGATGAAAATCGCATTTCATCTGAAGGCATAGAGCTGGATCCAGAGTAAGTGCGTGCGTATTAGAATGGGCTCCACCACGTACGCAGAAACAACTTCAAAGCTTTCTTGGGATTTGCAAAAATTTTTCACCTCGATGCATTTAACTCCGATGTTTGCTAAGATAGCAATGCATCACAAATCCTCCTTAAAACCAAAAGGGGAGGTGAAGCCAAGGCCAGGAAACGCTGGAATGCGTCCATGGAGTGCCAAGCAGCTTTTTGAAAAGCTAAAACGACTGTTTTTGCTGCAGAACAGTGCTGAAGCACCTGGCTATGGAACTCCTTTACGTGATTCAAGCCGATGCAAGTGAGTGGCTATTGGCGCGGTTATTACTTCAAATCAACGAGAAAGGGTACTTGACAGCCTTGACATAGATATACCTGCCCGTAAGTTGTCTGAAACAGAGAGAAGATGGGCCGCAATCATCAGGCACGAGAGCTATATATAGCATCGATAAGTTGCTTTCTGACCTGGAGAACATCTGTCCTGGAAGGACAAAACACCTCGTATTGAGGATAGACTATCATAAGAATCTGGAAGCCTAAAAACGCCGGAAGCTGTCCCCATATATATAAGGCCCAGTACTTAAGCGATTCAATTTCTCTCATTGAAAGTACCCACTTCCAGGCTGGGAAGAATTTCATAAGGCGGATGCATCTCTCGACTACCTCAATGTACAGTATCGCCAGGAGGTGATGCCCGAATTGTTCAGACAAAAACAGCCGCCCAGTGATCATAGAGCTCAAAGGAAGAACCAAGAAGTGGGTTTTAAATGAATGACATAAAACCGAAATTAAAATGAAGCTTTAAAACTGGACAATGGTTTACCTGGCTCATTCAAGTGACTATACAATTAGAGATGGTTGTTGGCTGGGTGGGCCAAGTTGTATGTGCCACAGGTTACTGAGGAGCAAATACTACAACAGGCTCATGATTCTAAGCAGCTGGCCACTTCGGCTTTGTGACACCTTACATCTGGTTTACCGAGAAATCTGGTGGCCTATTTTAAGAAGGACATTGAAGCTGTCTAATCTTGGTGCTTCGGCAAGAGACCTTCCTGGTAAGGCCAGATAGGATTGTTAACAAAATGTAGCTAGAACCCACGGCTACCTGGCAAAGGAATCTCTATGGAATATCAACATAGTAGAATTACCCGAACAAAGTGGTGGAAACACGGTCACAATACACACACACTGGCGTAGTGAATGATTTGTTTTCCAAACAAGTAGCATTGCATACTTTGTTCAAGATTCTTGCTAAGACCTGGCTAAGAACTGTTTAATATCAAATATTATGGTTACATGGCGTCCCGGAAAGCATAATCTTTGACAGAGGGGTCCAATTTGAATTAATTTTGGAAAGAGTTCCTAAGATTAATAGACTTCCGCAGGGTTAAGCTTCCGCCACCCACCCCAAACCAATGGGGATATGAGAGGACTAGACGCAGTGTTAGACACAATATCTCAGATGTTACATAACACTATAACAGATAACTGGTCCGATTATTACCTATTTGCCGCAGTGGCTTACACAAAATACCTAAACAGCATACTGGATTTAATCACCATTTAAAGTGCCTTCGGGACACACAAGATTCGTTCCCATACCTGAACTTCGCTCGTGAAAAACTAACATCCATTCGTTGGAATGAATGCGATAACTCAACTCCAACTTTAACTGGCCAGTGACACGCAAACATTATATAAATCCAGCTCATAAGAATTTGAGAAAGAAAAACCACAAAATATAATAGACGAAAAGTTTTCCTGTCCAACCAGATACCTGCGAACCACTCAAAAGTCCAAAGAAGCTTGTCCTAAGTAATGTTGGTCCTATATAATTTGAACGGATTTATTAAATCCTGTAACCAGTCCAGCTGAATCTTCCATACTATAGAATTCATTTCCGGTTTCCATGTTAGTTTGCTAAAAACCTGACGTACTTCTGATTTTAAAGACTACCAGCGCTGACCCTGCCATACCATAACTGATTTGAAGCGGCGAACAACTTTTGAAGTTAAAGAAATTCTGGACTCTCGCAAATGGAGGGATCGTCTCCAGTAATCTTTGTAGCCTGGAAACCTTTCCTTCTTCGAACCGAATGGGTTCACGAACCGATCGTTAAAGCCCTAAGTGATCAAAGCATTTCGTTCCAAAGTATCTGATAAGCCTTAGGAGTGTATTGTTTTGTATTGTTTATTTGATTAATAATTGTCTTATATTTCCCTCCTTCTCTCTCCTCTAGGACTGCTGTTTTTCCTTTTTCTAGAGGGCGCGAATGTCAGCCTTCAAGATGCTTCTACTATTGCTTTGCATCTTTTTGGCTGTCATAAGAATGGGGGGGGGAAGGGAGGAAGGGCTAAGGTCTGGGAAGTGAGCTGGAGTGTTTACTTCTTCTGTTGTGTAAATGGGCGGGGAAGCACAATAGAGTTACGGGTTTCTCTTTTCGCTAGCTTTCTTTTCTTCATGCGCAACTGCAACCTGTTATCAAATATGCAAGGTTCAATGGACAGAGCTCATCATCATGAATGCCACATGATCATATTACAACTTCTAATTGAAGTGGTCATCTGAACATTGGGGAGGGAACATTTCCATCACTTTGTACATGTGAATTGCCGTGCCTAATTTCTCAGATAGAATTCTTTGGTTGCTACCACTTCATTCACTTTCAGTAAAAGATATCTTTTCTCTAAACTAAAGAGTCTAAGTATTTCTTTCCCGGATTTTGAATGGAGCTCTGCCTGACAGCTAGGCTTTTAGAAATTTCTTAGCATTTTTGGACTTGACTTGGTCTAGGATAAAATTATAACAGAATTATATCAACTGTGTTGAATATTACTGTTGAGGTATTCCCCGTTAGGAGAATGAGTGCACTCAGGGAAACATAGTGAGAGTGGTGATGAATAACACACAATCAGAACACAGATACACTGAATAGTAAAATGTAAGCTTTACTTCCTGTAAACGGGTAAGCAAAGTCTAACAAACAGTTCAAATCATATGCGGTTAAAGCAGTATTCAAAATAATCAGTCCAGGGATAATCCAAAAAGAAGTCCTTTTCTTTACCAGTATCACAAACAAAGTTCAGTAAATGGAGTTTGCAAATAGTTGCAAGACTCACAGCAATACAAGCAGAATGATGATCAG
Organism: Laticauda laticaudata; assembly: GCA_004320025.1. Classification (NCBI taxonomy): domain Eukaryota; kingdom Metazoa; phylum Chordata; class Lepidosauria; order Squamata; family Elapidae; genus Laticauda; species Laticauda laticaudata. The sequence goes on from BHFT01006246.1 coordinate 3,616, forward strand.
GCAAAAGGCAAAAAGGAAAGCAAAGGAAATGTAAAAAAGAACAAACCAGGTTTCTGGCTCCATCTTATGGCTGTTGGAGGAACCTCAGCCAATCACAATTACAACATTCTCTGAAAAATACAACAGTATTAATGACTATCCTGGTTTATATATTGCCAACCCAACTGTTAGGTGACTATCATTCCTAACATTTACTCCAAAGAAATACAGTGTACTTCTGAACAGTGCACTTCCCAGTCATATGTATCCGAGAGCAGACTTTCCTTTCCTGGTGCTTTTCAGAAGTGCATATTTTTCTTTGAAATAATACTTCAGAAGAACCACTTGATGCAATTTGTGATTGTCCAGCATATGATGTCATGAAAGAATTGGATCAAATCCATTATGAGCTCGAAGCTGGGTGTCAGAATCCAATGAATGTGAGAGGTGGAGTTGTGCAGCATTACCTGGGATTAAGTTGGCAGGTTCCTCTTCCGCCTTAGCTTGTGGTTTTGACCCTACACTTCTTGGTTGGTTAAAGCAACCAGGAAGACTGCAGGGAAACTATTGTGAATACCCCCTTGAAGGAGAGGGTGATGCCATCATTTCTTTAAAAAGAAATGATGGCTAGAAAAGGTAGCAGCCATTGCCAATATATTTGCATTTCAGGATTTTTGGGTTTGTGGCCAAAGAGACAGACATAATTTTCCTCTATTACAAATTAAATATTCAAGCCAGGATATGATTTTAAAAAAAACAACATTGGGCTTAATAGAAGCAAGAATTGATCTGATTTACTAAAATATAGGAAAGCCTTCAGCTTTTCTGCTACTGGGTTGTGAACTTCTAGTGCTGAGCTAGCAGGCTGAATGCTGCCAGTTCAGTGATGCTGAACTAGAGTTTCTTAATCTCCTTCAGGGTAAGAGGAATAGATACAATTGTGTGTCTTGCTTTCAATAAAGACACACATTTTTCAACTTTCTTTACATATTGTTCAGAGTTTAAAAACTCCATGTGAAAATTCATGTCTCTTGCTACATAAATGAAAATTCACATACATTTTTATATCTATTTTTCTCATCTACTGTATATTTATTTTATGCATTCTTTCTGTATGCATGCTCAATAAATTATTATCGGGTCACCAGACAAGTGAAGCTCTTTTAGAATAAGGAATTAAGTCAATATTCACCTTTTGGTGAATTTCCTTAATATCTTGCTAAACTGCTATATTTCAGACATGCATAAAACACTGTTCCAAACAACATCATTTATTGGTTAACAAAAATGTTAAAAACAACTGGCTGGGAAGTGCCAAACAGAGTAAGTTAAATCAGGATAATTTCATAGAATATGAATATTCATCTGGCTTTGATCTTACGAAGAAGGATATATATGGAAGTATGTTTTAAATGAAATGTGTAGCACAGGAATCCCAAGCTCAAGACTGGATATACCAGTGCTCCTTAAGAGACCTTCAAAAGTTGCCTCTGAATTATAAATGTAGTTCAGTGTAAGGGGAAAATCACTAACTATGTGAAGAGTAATCACATGAACTACATCCAATTAATTTATTTTTCATTAAATCCAAATTAAAGCATGATTATAAACATATAATAACATGTTTAGATAAATAGCAAAATATAAATAAAACAATCATATTTTTGTCTGGTCTGAATTTAGCTTTCTCTTCTTTGTTGCAAGCAATTTCCAACAATCTATCTGAGTTCTTGCACAGTGTTTTAGGCTTAATATGTTTTGAACTACCATTCAAAAATTGAGACACAATTGACTCAATTTATAGGATGAAATTGAAATAGAAAAGCAAATGTACAGTATTGTCTTCTTTTCTAAACCCACCACACTCTGAATCTGCGTTACTGTATTAGTGTTTCCAAAGTGAATTTAGAAGTGATTCCCTTTGGAGCTAAAGACAAACACAGTGATAAAAGAAATAACACAGGATGTGAATTTAGATTGTGTAAAATGAGATAAAATAAAATAAAAAGCTTGAAAAGTAAGCATCTCAAAACATTCTGCTGTTGCAGTTCTTGAGATCAGCAGAAAGCTATAGTCCAAGCAAAAGACTGGACTAAATTTGCAGCCATTTATCCTTTGTACTTTGCTTGCTCCATGGACCCTTGTCCTGCATTTCCTGTAAACAGGGAACACTTCCTCCCCAGAGATGACCCAACAATGAATCAGCAACCTCTGATGTTGGAATGCACCACACCCAGAATCCTGCACAACCCGAAGATACAATTGGTGCTTGATCATACATAATAGCTCAGTAGAAGTCAACCATGTCTTTTGTAGACTTCCAGATATCAGGGTCTGTCAGTGCCTAAGAGCGACTATTACTGGAAACATGATCCAACCTTTTGTCTAACAAAACAAAAGAGCAAACATGAGACTAACAAGCATTCTTCATATGCTTTAGTTTTGCTTCCCCCCCCCCTCGCATTCTTATCGCCAACATTATTGTGGCAAAACCCAATTCTCTAGCATGGCACAATAGTGCCCTCTAAAGCATTTGGTAAGCTGCTGAGAGACTAGCTGGATGGATTTATTTATTTGTTTGTTTGTTTGTTTATCTACTTATCTATTCATCTATCTTTTTATTTATTTATTTAATTTGTCAATTGCTTACAAGATAATAGGTATAAGTAAAAACATAATTATGAATACATGGATACATATAAGAAAAAAATATATATATAAAAGAAACAATAGGACAGGGACGGTATGCACGCCCCCATTTCATCTTTAATTTCCCCAAAGAAATTGTCTTGCATAAAATATTTTAAATATAATAAAATAATTGATGAAAAGTAGATAATACCTTTGCCATTCAGTCATGTGGGAAGTGTTTCTGGCCACTAGAAAATTGCAATGTTTCCTTTAAGGTGTGTGAATTTCAACTCGGGAATTCTGGGACGCATCTTAAAATTGTCAGGGTTGAGAAAAACTCGACTAGGTAGTGTGGCATGACTTGAGAAATGAAACCTTTTCACTGGGTGCAGCAATAATCACCTTTCCGAAAAGAGCTGACTTTCATTGATCTTCCATACCTGGTAAAACTGAGGAAGATGTTCAAAAAGACAAAGATGGAGATAGGAAGATCCACCTAACAACACCCAAACATGAGACACATAGAATCTCTCCCTAATAGTCTCCTTCCACAAACTCAGTCTGTAAGGTGTAAGATACCTGCTATCTCACATATTATGCAAGCAATTAGGCATTAGGCAGCTGATAAGAATTTCATTAGGAATTCTGTGTCTGTGCCTTCCCTTATTGTTCTTTTCTTACTAATAACCTCCATTTCATATACAGGCAGTTAATTAAGTTTTAAAAAACTTTCTCCATATGCGAGATTATATCAATAAACAATTACTCCTTGAACTTCAGGTCTGGCACAACCTTTGATAAGTTCATTTAGTTTGGGATACAGATTAAAAGAAACCAAGAGTGGTGCAGTGGTTTAGAGGTGGAGCTTTTGCCTCAAAATCAGGAGGCTGTGAGTTCGATCCTAGGTAGATGCAGGTATTTCTCACTCTGGGTACAAAGATAATATAGCTGCTGAATATTGCTCCACATTGGTGACAGGAAGGGTGTCTGGCCAGTAAACACTCAGCTCCATGCAGTTGCCTAGACTTCACCCAACAAGGGATTATAGGGTTGTTAAAAGATGATGATGATGACAGACAGAGAGAACCCTCTGAGAATACTCTCAAATGTTTCTATTTTTAAAAAATATTTGAGGCTTGGGCTGAAGAAAGAAATCTTTTGTAGAATGGCCAAAACCTCTTGAAATAGAACATGCCTGGTGGTGGCAACCCAATATAATTTTCTTTTAAAGTGGAATTGAGTTCACAATAAGGCACTTTTACGGGTGGATGTTTAAAGGCTGCATGGCCACTAGAGATTCCAGGAGGCAAAAATCATTTAAATATGTATTTTTCTAGTTTGAATTTATTGAGAACTACAAGAAGAACACTATTGTTTTTTTGTACTTCTCCAATTTCTGGTCAGAAAATCTGGCCAACAATGCATATAAGCAGGGGAAATTGTGTATAAAATATATGGTACAGGGCTATTGCTTAGTCTTTAAGCAATCTTTAAGCAAAAGACTAAGGCTTAAAAGTAAGTGGTTCTAGGAAAAAAAAGGAAAAAAAGATCAGCAATACCAGGACAAAACTAAATAAAACTAAACTGAAATTAAATTAAATGCAATTATCAAATGCATATGACCACTAATTCTGTGAAAAACAACTTTTCTGTCACATTCAGTATTTTAAATTGGCAGCAACCTCTTTGGGGCCACCTCCCAGGCACTGGTCCCAGAGTGCCCTGGGACTCCACCCAGAGTCCCAGGGCACTCTGGGACCACCTCCAAAGTTTTGGATTGCTTCCCTAAAGATCATGCCTCCCCACACTTGAAACAGTATAGATAGATCCCAGAGAGAATTACAGGATGCTGATGCTGATAATATCCCATTCCCTCATACAGAAGCTGTTTTGCCAGATTACAACAATCCAGTCAACATTTATGATCTACTTTCTGAGACAATTTTCTGTACTTCCTGTAGGCAACAAAGAACTTGATGATTCAACTAAATGTAGCTTCTGGTTGTTGTTTTCCAGAAATATTAGTAAGATACTTTCCCTCAGTGGTGGGATTCAAATTTTTTAATTACCGGTTCTGTGGGGGGCACTTGGTGGGAGTGGCATGGCTTGGTGGGCATGGCAGGGAAAGGATACTGCAAAATCTCCATTCCCTCCCTACTCCTGGGGGAAGGTTACTGCAAAATCCCATCCCATCCCATCCCCTCCCCACTAACCTGATTTCCAGCTCTGTTTTCCTGTGCAGGGCAACAAAAGAAGACCCAGCCTATCAGTTGGGACTCTGGAGGCCGAGAATAGATGAAAGCATGGGCAGTCAGAGGCGGGATTTGCCAGTTCTCTGAACTACTCAAAATTTCTGCTACCGGTTCTCCAGAACTGGTCAGAACCTGTTGAATGCCACCTCTGCTTTCCCTGCTATTTGCCAAAGATAGAAGGATGCATTTGCACATATTACAGTAAAAATTTTAACCATTGTGGTTTCTCTCCTGCCCTGTAAAGGCAGATCTCCTGATTAAGAGGAGACTGATAAGTAAGTTCCGTCAAATGGGCTTCTAACCCCACAAGCATTGTAGCATTCAGTCAGTGGAGATCTAGAAAAGTATGGAATATCCAAGGAGACTTGGCACAGAATGGGGATGTTTTTGACTGTAATATATGTTTCTCCTAGCCCACCTGCAACTGAATACCACAGGAGTGATACATCCTTATAAGAATGAAAATGTTGCATCTAGTAATAAATAATAATATAAATGCTATCTTTCAGGATGACTAATTCTCTCACATTCATCATCATCATCTCATCAGAAGACCCAAAAGAAACAATAGCAGTGTTTGTTTGTAATGATAATATGCAAAGTCACTATTGCATATTTTTGGATTAATTGAAATGATGAACATGCACAGAATGCATTATTCTGTTTATTGTGATCTAAACTGGTTGCTCCCAAATAAAGATATGTCAGCATGTTTTTAATTGTTACAGTTTTATAAACCTGGCTTGTAGGGAAAGAATAAGCCAGTATCACATGTTGCAGTATCCAGAAAAATTGTCTCCTATCATTTTTACCTTACTCAAAGGAAGAGTGAGCAAAATGTTTCAAACTGTCTACAATAAAGTAGGATAACACAGCTTATCATTTCAATTATTATGCAATGTCAGAGCATGCTATTAGTGGAATAATTTATTGATTCATTCTGCCATTATGTTGCTATTATAGATAAGTAAGGTTCAGTGGAGCTTGTGGGAAAGGGTCAATTCTGGATCTCTTGCAACTGGATAAAGATTCAAGGCTAATTGACGCCTCCCAGTGCCTAGTTTTTCTTCCTGCTCAAAGGAAAACTGGTAAACATATATATGGATGCAAATGTGTGTACACGTACCCACATATTTTAATTGTGCTAAGGAACTATGCATCTTTTCTGCTCTATTCTTTCCAGTATTATTAATACTTCTATACTTGTATCCAAGGCTCAAAATGTGTTTGTTTGATACAATGGATTAAGGATTTGGGGCTACTTTGGGGTCAAAATGTTTGGATGGTAACCAACCAATTCAAAGTAGATGGGGTCTTTAAAAAAAGAGGACTATAATTTGCATTAGAAAATGTACATTTCCTCAACTGAGAAAATGCCTTTTGTATATGAAATTGGTCTTGGGGCTACAAATTATACATCCACTTCTGCTTCTTGGCTCTTCTCATTCAGATAAAGTGCAATTATCAAATAAATCTGCTGTAACAAATACTACTTCTGAGACAACATGCCCACACCAGATGATTCTAGAAGGAAATTGTGGTGTGACTGACATGACTGACTAAAGAAATCCAACATCTGCTTACGTTGCTTGTTATTCCCTCTCTTTATTAGAAACAGCAGAACTAAAGTTCTTATAAGATATAGATATCATTTTAGTTCTGTGCAAAATAAGTAAGCAAAAGATAAAAACAAAAACAAAGCATAATCATTAAAATGAAGAACACACATATTCTCAAGGGAAAGAAGGATAATCTTGTCTGGGGAAGAGTGTACTTGGCATAATCAAAAGATCTCCAGACCCTTAGGTCTCACTGGAGGCACAAAAGACCAGGCTCAAATTACTTCAGATATATTATACAAAGATCGGGTTCTTTGAAGAAGGTGGAAGAAAATGAAAGAGGATGATCAGCAGCAAGGTGGATGGACTCATCTAGTGTAGAAATGGTACACCATTGAAAGATCTGAAGGACCCACATTAGGGGCTGGTCATTAAGTAGAAAATTGAAGTGGTGCAGTGGTCTAGAGGAGGAGCTCTCACCTCAGGAGGCTGTGAGTTGGATCCTAGGTAGAGGCAGATATTGTGCCCTCTCTCTGGGCACAATGAGAATATATCTGCTGAACAAAACTTTGCACTGGTGACAGGAAGGGCATCCGGTCATTAAACACTCTGCTGGCTCCATTCAGTTGCCCAGACTCCATCCCGTAAGGAATTATGGGGTTGTTAAAAGATGATGGTCAAGCAGAAAATTTCATCTATGTGGTCACTAAAAGGTGACACTGATTTGATGACACGTAATCAATAGGTCAATCAATCAGTCAGTTCATCCATCCATTCCTCAATCCATCCATCAAAAACGAGATAGAATAAAATCTTCTGACAACTTTCTCCATAATGCAGAGAGTGTGTCCCTTGCCCTTTTCTTAATGCAAAGACTCCCAATAGTGCAGCCTTCGCCAACTGGAGAACTAGTCCTGACCCTTGATCATTTTGGCTGCTTTTCTCTTGGTTGAGGGGAAAATAGGAAAATAGATACCAGTTTGGAAACTAATCAGTTACACAGATCAAATTTTAGTGCAATTATTTTTTCAATGGATTCCTCATCAATAGCTTTCTTTGCAATTATTTCAACTAATTCAATGGCACTGGGGAATAGTTTAGTTGGCAGAAGATTGAAAGAGGGTGAGAAAATTGATATATATATATATTTTGCAACTGCTAGGAAACATGCCAGTAAACAGATGAAAAGATCATTATTTACCTTATCATAGCCTATTCTGCTGCTTTGATAGATTCTGTTTTTAATTTTCTATGGCTAACTTAGTGAAAATGTATTTTTGGTGAAGTGTTATCAATGGACTGATATGTTAAGGCAACTTTATAACATACTATTTCATATATGCATAGGATACATATTGTACAAGTATAGTGGTAGTCAACTGCTTCAAAACTCGTAGAATATAGTACTCAATGTATTTTGACACAAACATTTTTTCCTGATACTTGTTTGTTTGGTACTCAATGTACTGTGATAGGAAGATAGGGGAATGAACAAGAAGTTGGCCATGTTGGGAAAGTCATTGCAAAAGGAAGCAGGGGATGATCATAGAGCCGTGGCCAAAGTTGGCCATGCTAGAAAGGCCTCTGATATAGAAAAAGGGGCAGACAGGAAATCCTTTCCAGCCAGGGATCATAGTTTGTTTGGTACTCATCATTTTTAGTACTCTCTGCACCTCCTGAAACCAATTAATCATGAGTACAGGGGACTACTGTATCCTGTTTCTATATATTTTAAATAAGGTACAACCTTGTGGTAGGATTCAAATTGTTTTTACTACCAGTTCTGTGGGCGTGGCTTGGTGGGCATGGCATGGCTTGGTGGGCGTGGCTTGGTGGGCATGGCAGGGGAAGGATACTGTAAAATCTCCATTCCCTCCCCAGCCCAGGGGGAAGGTTACTGCAAAATCCCATTCCCTCTGCACCCCACTAACCTGCTTTCCAGCTCTGTTCTCCTGTGTAGAGCAATAAAAGAAGACCCAGCTGGGTCTCAGGAGGCAGAGAATAGATGGGAGCAGGGCCAATCAGAGGTGATATTTGCCAGTTCTCTGAACTACTCAACATTTCTGCTATGGTTCTCCAGAACTGGTTAGAACCTGCAGAATACCACCTCTGGTACAACCTGTGGAAACGTGTTATTTATATTTTAATTCTACCTTTTAAATATATAACTGAAGATAACAACCATTTAATTTTCCTGCCTCCTATTTTTCCCATCACAACAATCCTGTGGGTGGGTGGGCTAAGAGAAAGAGACTGGCCCAAAATCACCCAGCCAGCTATCATACCTAAAGGAGGCCTAGAAGTCACCATTTTCTGATATCTAAGCTGGCACCTTCATCATCACACAAAATTATCTTTCTTGCAGGGAAAGGCAATTGGCCTTAACTCTAAATGGGATGGAGGGGGAGCAATGGGTTGAAACTAAACCCTTGCAAGACTGAGTGGCTCTGGGTTTGGGATTTGTTGGCTCAGGGAGAATTGCCACCTTTGGTCTTGGATGGGGTGGCAATACTCCAAACAGAACCTGTGCATAATCTAGGGGTTTTCCTGGACTCACAACTCAGGGGATGAGTTTTTATTTTTATTTTTTTCCAGATTTTGTTCTACTGTACTTTATTAATTTATTGATTCTTTTTGTGAGTTTTTTATTGTTTATTTATTTATTATTTTAAAATATGGTTTTACATTGTGTAAGTCACCTAGAGTTGCCATGGACGAATAGGTGGCAATATAAATTCAATAAATAAATAAATAATAAATGCTTGTTTCTAGTGCACACCTAGTGGTCAGAGGCACAAATTGCAAAATAAAATGTGGTAGTGCAGGGCATTCAAAGCTGAGCATTCATTCACTCTTTTTCTCTCAAATATTTATCATTCTCTGGTAATTCTCTGCACAGTTCATTAGAAAACTCTGGCTTTTGACTCATTCTCCCCACAAGATTTTCTATAAACCTTTGGAATTATCTGTTATCACATTAATCTTTTAGATAAATAATGACAGCACTCTCAGGTTAATATCACAGGAATGTGAATTTCTTGCCCATACACTTCTTTGACCTGGGTCTACCTATTGGTAAGAAGGCAGCTTCCAGGATGACATTCGGTGGTTGGGTGTAACTCTCCATCTGAAAACACTACAAGTCCCAGTTGTATAAAAAATGGTCCTGAATCTGTTCCAAAATAAAAATGGGAACATTTATATTTTTCTCTATATTAGGTAACTTTCTATATTGAAAGACATCTGTCCCATATGATGTGTAGCAAACAAATTTTGAATATTTTTTATCACATATTCATATGGACATTGCAAACTATCCTAAAAATATGAGTTCCAGGAGTAGCTGTAAAAGAAGAAATAGATATCACGATCTTCGGAACTTAAACTATATTATCCACTTAGCTTTTGTTAGCCTCTGCTAACATCATCAGAGTGTAAAAACTACCATTGAAGAGATATTTGCCTTTATGCGTCATTGATCAATTTAGTCATTGTTAATGGTAGTTTTTACACATATGGACATATATGATAAACAAGGGAATATTCAAAATTGTTACCCATCACATGTACATATATACATATGTGGACATGTCTAAATCTATCTATATATCTATCCATACATGTTTATATGTGTATGTGTGTGTATTGGATGAAGTCAATATGCCTGGCCTTGTCATAAGAAAGTATGTACTCTTAATGTACACCCTGTATTATCCACATGGCATATATTATTTAAGAATTAAAACCATGGCTTAACATACCAAGTTCATAATTTATAGTTAAGAGGCTCATGTCCCGTTGGGCTGTGGTTAACCTTTTTAAATTAAAGGATATCCTGTATTCAACTAATAAATAAATCAGCATGAAAATGGCAAGATACATCTGTAAGGGAAGGGTAAACCATATCGAAGGACTAATGTCAATCCTATTTGCAGAACTATTGATTTCATTTTCTATTCAACCATGAATAGGAGAGATCAAACATTAACAAAATATGGAAAATAATACCTGGGATACAGGAATGGGATCTTTAATTGTGTGTGAATTAGCAAAGGAAACAAGAAATCCTTAGTTTGCAGTTCAGTAACAGAGGTTAAATGTTTGATAGACATTTCCTTCGAAGCAAGAACAATGCCCAATGTTGATGCTTTTTAGCTGATACAACAGTTTTTTTTGTTGTTTTTTTTGTAATCAGGCTTTTTCTCTCACAGTATCCCTATGGGAAATGCCATGCTTTATTGCCTTGTTGCAGACTAAGCCAAAGAGAAAAAGCTGGCTTAGAGCCAGCATGATGCTATGTTAAAGGATGGATGAGACCCAAATTTCAATCCTCACCTAGCAATGAAGGACACTGGATAACCTTTATCCATCCATTCTTGCTCAGTGTAATTTACTTCAGCATTTAGCTATCATATGGATAAATAAGATGATAAGAAATAGCAATATGTAATCCAATTCATATCCAGTCCATGTTGGTAGTGCTGATTTTCACAAATTTAATTTCCTGTTGCTCATTTATATTCTCTGGGGAAAAATAATGTTTCGGTTTGTATATATTACCTGGAACTCATGTAAGAAGCTTTTCTATTGTAAACAATTTTAAACACACATTTCCCAGATATACCTTTTTTAAACATGAACTTTCTAAAAACATGAATTTTAATATAGCATTTCTATGGTGCCTTTAGAAAGAGGGTGAACCAATGCTTCCTTCAAAGCAAATGGAATATCCCTACTCTCAAAGAGGGGTTCAGCACTCCCTAAATCCAGCTTCCATTTCGTTCAGCATCAGTTTCCTCAATATAAACTTTAAGTCCTTCAGCTGTGGAAGTAAGCTGGTAAGTGAACAATCATTCTTTCCCATCGCTGCTGCTGGGGTGAAAAGATGGAAGAAGAACTATTATCTCTGTTGGTTTAAACTTATTAAGCAGCAACTAGGGCTACATAGAACTATTACTGAGTAATCACTCATCACTTGGCAATCCCAGATGGTTCCTTTAATTTTTGTAAGCCTTCAGGAGATGAATTTAGTAACGATATACCTGGAGTGATATTAGCAGAACACAAGAAGTGAGTACAACCAGACATGAGTATGAGCTTAAATTCAAGCTCATTTTATGGTGATAAAAAGAACAGGATGATTTTTCTGCTTTATTGTGTCTGAAGAATATTGGCCAGCAGACTATCCCAATTTTTTTTTAGGAAGGAATGGCCTGGAAGATTCTTCCAGTATAAACTGAAAATTGTCTGGCTGATTATTTCACAGGTGAAATTGCTCGTATTTATTTCAACTTGGAAGCTGGATAGATGGCATCTGATGAGATGATAGAGCTGATGTCTTGTAGTAAGAAGGTTTTAAACTTGTGAATCTCAAGGAACTGGACAAGATCCTCTGCAAAGTCAGATTGCCACATGTGGATTAGATCTCATATGATTGTTTAGAAGATGTCCTGGGAGAAGAGTGGAAATTGGATCCAGGCAGTGGTCAATACACTTTGAGAGAAGAGATAGTTCCATTTGTTTGAAAGTGGCATTTGTTCACACACACACACACACACACACACACACTTCCAGTGGCAATTCTGGATCCACTGGAAATAGCCATCTATTATCCCATCCCCAACATGCCCTTTGTGTTTGTGTGTGTGTGTCTGTGTGTCTCTCTGTGTGTGAGTTTGTTGAAGTAGTAGCAAAGTGACAATTGCACAGTTCTAGAGGACATGAATTATCTGGGCCCATATCAGTCACTCTTGCGGAGGAATTCAGATGTGAAGAGTCAGGATCTTGCTGTCCTCTATCCCTCAAATGCACCATGTTACAATGATTCTATTCTTTCCTAAGTGGGTGAGTCCAGTCCCTTGTGGCAGTGGGAGAGGACAGTACTTAAGACAGTTTATTACAAGGTCACCTCAGAGCTCTGTTCTGTCTTCAATCATGTTTAATAACTACATGAAGCTAATGGGAGAGGGCATCTTTCATTCTGGGATGCTATATGATCAATATGCAGATTATCAGTTTGGCATTTATCTCCATCCAGTCTGAATGCAGGAATGTGGAAGATATCCTGACTTAGTGCTGGAGGCTGTTTAATTCAGGCCAGGAACCAGGGTAGAGTTCAACATTTTATTCCATGCAACCTATACACAAGAATCTGATCTACTAACGATCAAGGCAAATTGGTGCCAGATAAGAGTCAACAGTCTTTGGGTGGGGGTGGAGGGACTCCAGACTAATGATGCATTTGATCCCAACTTTGAATTCAGCCAAGTCATCTCCTACATTAGAGCCAAGGGATGAGGAAAAAATATTAAGAATAATTAAATACTAGAATGCATACTTTATTTCAGGTTTATCCTGTACATTTCCTTATCTGACCTGTTTATAGTATGTTTATAGTATGAGTATGTTGCAACTGTTTCCAGGGCCTTCATCCGAGTGAGTGCACACAAAGAATAATACAGTTTATATACTGGGTGGAACAAAACATGGAATTTTCCCTGGCACGGACTGAATAATTTGTTGATATAAATTTGCAGTCAAATGAGTTGGAGAATATAAAAAGAATAATTGTTTTGGTAATATTATTTCCAGATTTTCCAGGCTGTTATGTGCCAACACAACAATCAAATTCCACTGTTCATCATGGGAAAAAACAACTGAATGAAAGGGGGTCATTCAGAGATCTCTTACAAAGGCATATGCCAATGTAACCAAAGTATGTAAAATCATGTACGAACCATCCTGAAGTGTGTGTTGCTAAACTCCCTGGATTCTTCTGCTGTGTTTATCACTTATGGTAATATGTAGTACTTCAGCTTCATGATGGATGTTTAACCTTTCAAGAGAATTATATAAAAGTGATATTCTATAATATGACATTAAAAAAAATCAAAGAAGGCAGAAAGATTTATAAATGCACCATACATCAGCATTATTCTGCCAAGTGATATCGATTTTGAATATCTCATGTTTGAATGTAAACTTTATTTAAGATAGACTATTTTGGCATTCGGTTAAAAAAATTGTCATTCAACTTAGGGCCCTGGAATCAAGCAAAGGAAAGGAAGGTCTCATATGTGAACCAATAACACTGTGCTGGGGTTATAAACATGGTCTTAATTATTTTTAATCCACTGTCTCACTCTCTCTTTTAAAGCTTAGCATCCAGATTATTACTCTTGCCATGTTTATCTCTGGCAATTGGGCCCTATCAAGTAACTTGAATCAAGTTGTTTATAGTTTATTTTGAGTATGTTGCCAAACTCTTTGTCCATACTTTCCATGGAAAGTGCTTACAGAAAATTCAGGGATAATCAGTTCCATGCTGACTAAAGAACCATAGGAGAGAAGAGGGATTTCTTTGTATACAGTCTATGAAAAGGAATTACTGAGTGTTAGAGCCAATGCCATATATGTAGTTCATTCTTGGCCATCTCCATTTAAAAATCTCAAATTACAATAGTGGTCAAGACCATGACTTGAGACCTTGAATAACCATTGCCAATCAGGAGAAACAATTCTGAGTTAAATGAACCAACATCTCATACAGGACAAAGCAGCTTTGTATATTCATAATGAAAAAAAAAACCAAGTTTGGAAACTGAAAAAGAATGATATATTATCAGCTATTTAAACATTCTATTGTGTTGCCAAGCAAAATATTCCAAACTAAAGAAAGTATTCCAAACTAAAGGAAGGAACAAATTTGCAATTACAGCAAGAGAATCTGGTCTTCTTTGATGATAATTCCCATTATTATTTATCACCAGCTATATAGATGTATAGTGATGGGAGTTAGAATCTCAATATCAACTGGATTGCTGAGGACCCCTACTGCTCCTTTATTAATGTCTTCCATTTACTTGCCAACATCTGTCTTGGGCACCTTCTGTTACAAACCATTACATTTTTGTAAAAAGAAAAAGCAGAGAAATGAAATAAAGGAAAAGCACGGATGAAAATACAGACTCTTTAACACACTTAAAACATCTCTTTTAAAAGCATTGCTATTGTCTGCATGATTTGCATCCATTTACTCTATAATGATACATCTGATCCATGGTGTGTAGGTAGAATCAACATTATCAATTCCTTAACAATGAACATATTCATTTGCAACTTCATGGAGTACATGTTTCTTGATAAGGAGGTGTAAATAGAATTCTGTTTGATGTAAGAAGAATCCACCATATAGGTGGAAAACATTTCAAGGAGAATCTGGTCCACTGATATAAAAAAACATATTATTATTACTAGAGTGAACACAGACTAATAAAACGGTGTTCAGCCAATCTTTAAAATAAATAATAAAGAATAGCCCAGAACCTTTGAGGACAATCTAATCAATCTTNATAAAACGGTGTTCAGCCAATCTTTAAAATAAATAATAAAGAATAGCCCAGAACCTTTGAGGACAATCTAATCAATCTTTTGGGCACCAGGGAGAGGTTTTTCTGTGGACCAAAGGGGACATGGATTCACATGCTGCCTGTATCACACAGATGGGGCTTTACTTGTTGGCGTGGCCTGGTTTCTGTCATGCCACAGCCCGGTGCTGGTCTACAGACCAGAGATTGGAGACCCTGATCTAATCCACAAACAAACCACAATTACTATCATGCAGTTTTAGTTAAAACACAATCTTTTTTCTTGAAATTTGAGCACATTGCATCCTGTGAGATCCTTGGTGTGCTCTGAGCTTCGTGTTCAGAGAACTCTCCAAATAAGGACTTGCATCAATTTAGAGCAGCGGTCTCCAACTGGTGGGCCCGGGCCCACTGGTGGTCCACAAGAAAATTTTGGTGGGCCGCAGAGAAATGTCACCCCCAAAGCACCCCTCCCAAGCAGTTAATCCAGGCTGCACAGGAATACAAGGCTGCGCTGCCCACATGGCCCGCAGGAACTCCCCCTACCCCCTCATTCCTTACCTGACAAACTTGCCTGCTAAGTTGCTATTTTTCCTTTTTCTGACCATCAGCTGTTCTGCTGTGCGGGGAAATTTAGATAAACTAGAAAGCAGGAAATGGTTGGATTTCTTGCTTTCTAACTAATCTTTAGATGAGCCTAATCTTCCTTTGGACTGAAGCATTACAGATTGTGCTAGCTGATGGCAGAAACACAGATCTCTAAGTGAATCTATAATTCTGTGAGCAACTCAATCTGCCTGCCTGCATTGCCTGGTTTTGGGTAAAAGTTGCTCTTTTTTAATAAAAAGATCAATATTTACATACATGGTGTGTTGTGAGTTAATTTTGTGAGTTTGCTTGCAAGCAAATTTTATGTGACAGACTGAACAAGCTGATGGCAGAAAGATAGATCTCCGAATGAATCTGGGATTCTGTGAGCAAGTCAATCTGCCTGCCTGCTTTGCCTGATTTTGGGTAAAAATTACTCTTTTTTAAATAAAAAATTCAATATTTATATAAATGTTTATAATATTTACATACATGCCATGCTCAGCCAGTCACATGACCATCAAGCCCATCAAATTAGGCTATGCCCACAGAACCGGTTAAGTGGTCCTCGAGATTTCAAATTATGAGTTTGGTGATCCCTGAGGTCCAAAAGGTTGGCAACTCCTGATTTAGAGAACACTAAGGACCCCACAGTCCAATCCTGAGCTACAAATAATTGCTTCTATCAGTAATATGGCTTTCTGTCCTGTTATTTGGAATAATAAAAAATATCAGTGCTCTATGGGATAGGTTAACCTTTCCCTATCAAGTGCCTCCCTTGGATAAAGTGGAGGATAATTTCCAGAATTCTCAGCAAGAATCACCTTATAGTTGAACAGATCTACCGAGAGTTGGGAAATACAGTATTGTGGGCTTGGTTCTGTGGAACTGAAATTGCTATTGTATCATCTTTACTCCAGATTAATCCCTTCCATTATTTTTCATAGGGTTTTCAACCCTCTGACTAACTTCTTAGACATATTCCAAATAGGTAGGTCATGCTCAGAACTGACCTAGTTGTTTCCACGCTTGAAGCAAAATGTCTTCTTACAGCCAAAACACTTCATTTTTTATTAATGCTGACAAGAATCATGATAGCATTTTAAAATGCCATTATGAATGATTAAGAGGTGTTGTCATTTCAATCAGTTAATTCCATCCAAACTATACTGCAACATATTCTCTGCATTACCAAAGACAAAACAAGAACCAAACTGAAATAGAAAGAATAGTGAAACAGAGGTTTCGCTAATGCTAACAAAGTCTAAATCATGAGATAGAAACAATTTCTGCACTGACAGACAATTCCCCTTAAAATGAGCAAATGGCATAAGGGATGAAAAGAAACAATGGTTCTCCTTGGGCGATGTTCCATACGTGGACAATGCCTGCAATGCAACCTGAGTCAAAACTGATAGAACTTTTGCATGTGACCAGATGGTTTTGTGAAAGGTGTTTGGTGGTGATACATCTAACTGCGCTTACATTAGGCCTTGGAAGAGATACCAATTAATCCAACCAATTACCCAACTGAAAAGGTCCTTTTATTAGCTCTTTAAGAATGATCCTGGCAAAACAGACCATGCCTTTTAAATACATTCTCCCATCCATTAACTCTAATTGGTCCATAAAGATAAAATTAATTGTTGTGTGCCAGTGAAAAGCCAATATTAAGGGGCTTTACATTAAACACCCATGAGTCCTATGAAAACACAGTTCTTGCCAGATAATTAAAAGGGTAGTGTATGCTATAAATAAATATGTCAGACTGAACAACAGACCATAAACTATTGAATTAGATTTCTTACAACTGCAACAACTAAAAGCAATTGCATTTTTAATGCTAAGGGATATAGGCACTGTGTATCATTAAACAGCATAGAAAAGAAGATTCACAGACTCCTTTTGAGTGGTAATGCACCATGCCTCATCCAATAAATCTGAACAGTAACAGGAAGTGATTCTTACTAATGAGAAAACATGGTGATGTTTGGAAAACATATCTGTCTTTCCCAACCTCTCTATATATATGCCCCTGGTCTTTTCAAATTGAGAAGTTCTGCAGGTAGATGTTCCATCCATTTTAGTTTTCAGATTCCAGAAACAGAAGTTATGGGGAAAAAGTATTATAATTCAGGTGATTTATAACCAACACAGTTACACCCCCCCCCCACATCTATCAAGATTGTACAACAGGTTCTTTAATAGTATTGCATATGGCAGAGTGGAGAGTACAAAGTGAGTGGCCAAAGTTTCATCAAAAATAATAGATAAATGCCACTGATGTTATACTATCTTTGGCTTATTTTCTAGTACCAAAGACTTAGTTGGGTTTACTTTTGTTTCCTATCATTAATGTTGTTTTGGGTGTTAGTTAATCCCCACCTAAAGCTCTCTACAAATATTAGTGTACAACTACATCCTAACATGCCAGCATGGTGATTTACCTTGCTACCTGGGGATGATGGGGGTTATAACCCAACATCTCTTAAGGACACCAGGCTGATTAAGGCTAATTTAGATTGCAGTGATGGATTTATGCCATTTCTTTGAATTTG
Source organism: Laticauda laticaudata (assembly GCA_004320025.1). Classification (NCBI taxonomy): domain Eukaryota; kingdom Metazoa; phylum Chordata; class Lepidosauria; order Squamata; family Elapidae; genus Laticauda; species Laticauda laticaudata. The sequence continues at coordinate 21,549 of BHFT01006246.1, forward strand.
GTTGTATCTTGTAACTATCTGCTTTTCTTTCCAAGTGAGTTATTTTTCCAAGTGAAAAACTGTTTTCAACAGTTGGTATTTTATGATCAGCCACTTTGGGCAGAAAGCAACATATAAATTAAATTAAACTATTACCAGAGGTACTCTTGTGTGCCAGGTAGAGTTGTATTTTACCCTATTTAATAGCATGGCAGCACCTCTAAATGAATAATGATGCTGTATAGCAAAGGTAGAGTGTACTACTTTGTATAGGCTGTGATATATTAAGGAGCGTTTTTTAAAATAATCATTTCAAATACCCATGTGCCTCTTTAATCAAATTTATGCTAATGTTACTTGCATAATTCACAAATGTCTATGTTTGTACTTTATTCACTGTACACACCTGATCTATTGGGAGAATGATTAATGACATTTCAGTCAGTTGAAAAATACTTCCACAAAACAATTTCCTTTTTATTAAATAAAGTTTTGATGTGCAATCAAACTTTTCTTTTTACCAAAAGATTGTTGGTAACTTACATTGTGTTTCCACCTATCTTAAGGGGTATGTTGTATCTTAGTAGCCTTTTCATGGCAATGAGATGCTATAGCTTAATAAACTACTGTATCTGGCTTGCAAAAATCCAGGCCAACCATTAAACGGTAATAAAAATATATCATCCATTATCATTCATGTGTGTGAATTTTTACAAGCCCTCTCTAAGTGGCTTACAGAGTCGGTGTATTGCCCACAACAATCTGGTTCCTCATTTTACCAACCTTGGAAGGATGGTAGGATGAGTCGACCTAGAGCCAATCAAGATCAAACACCTGGCAGTGGGCAGAGTTAGCCTACAATACTGCATTCTAACCACGATTCCACCACAGCTTTATATTGTACTGTATCCTGTAGGACTACAGAAGACTTTTGTATGAAACCATGCAGAGCTCTTTCCTATGCTTGCAGAGAAGAAGTGGTATTCAGCAGGTTCTGACAAGTTCTGGAGAACTGGTAGCAGAAATTTTGAGTTGTTTGGAGAACCAGGAAATACCACCTCTGATGGCCCCGCCCCCAACTATTCTCTGCCTCCCAAGTCCCAGATGATCGGCTGGGTCTTCTTTTGTTGCCCTGCACATGAGAACAGAGCTGGAAATCAGGTTAGTGGGGTGGGGAGGGAATAGGATTTTGCAGTAATCTTCCCCCAGGAATGGGAAGGGAATGGGGATTTTACAGTAACCTTCCCCTGAAGTGGGGTGGGAATGGAGATTTTGCGGTGTCCTTCCCCTGCCAGACCCACCAAGCCATGCTCATCAAACCATGCCATGCCCACAGAATTGGTAGTAAACAAATTTGAACCCCACCACTGCTGCAGAGATGAGCAATTTGGGTTTGCATGAAGCCACCCAAATCTTATTTGTAGTCTTATTTGACTGTTTCAGCTCCTATTTAAGGAGGGATTTAAGAATATTAAAGCTAGGTCTTTCCAAAGTTAGCCTAAAGCCTCCATTTCTACCGTTAACATCCACCTAAGCCTCCATAAATTCTAAGAAGTCAAAACAATGACCCAAGCAATCCAAAGATGTTATGATTCCCTAGTCATATCCCCAGTGCCCCTTAAATATCTGGCCACAAAAACTTTGCTCACCTGAACAATGTAAACCACCCTGAGCTTGGCTGTCTAGTCAAGATTCAAATCCTGGAAAAGATGGAAGGAAAGAAAAGAAGAGCACAACTAGCAGCAAGATAAATAGATCTTGCTTTACAAGTGACAGAGGTCACAGAGGGATGCAGTTGGAAAAAATGAAGGAAACATCAGAAAATCTCTTTTCTAGAACATGGTCATTAACTTAGAAACTGAACACTCCCCAGCAGATACTGTCTGTGCAAGTCTACATTAGTATATTGATTCTTGAATAACTCCAAGATGTTTCAAGATCTATTGCCCCCTTGGGGGTGGGGAGGGGAATTTTTGTTTTTGTTTTCCTTTTGATTTTAAGGAGCAAAATAATTTGCTATTTAAACACAGAAGCATTTTCTTAAACCACAAAGGACCTTTAAAATGTCAATAGCATTTTTTAGTGCTCGATTAGTGCCGCAATTGTTTTTTTTATTAATGAAATAAAGAAACAATTACTTATTAGATATAAACAAACTGCAAAGATAGCATACTGAAATGCACTGGAATTATATATTTTTTTCTTCTGAATGGTCTTTGGAAGGGTAGTGAATAAAGTAAATAGATGACTGAAGGAACTTGGGACAATAATTCTAAGTGATATATTTATTAGAGATAAATGTAAACTATATGAAGAGGACTGGTGAAATTAAACAAAATATACTGAATTTAGTATTGTCATGAAAATATAAATTCATTTAGTCAATTGATAACCTTCCATAAAGGACATTTTGTGTTTATAATAGATAATAAAATAATAATTGGAAAAAGCAGTAAGATTCAAATCAAATCAAGTATTGCCAAGTAATAATGAAATAAATTTGCAGACAAAAACTGATAATATTAAGCTGTGAAATACTAGCGGCAGACCTAATGAAGATGAGAGTGGAACACTAAAAAAACAGTTTCATGAAACTGTTGTATTGTCTCTATAAAACACAAGTCATCTATGATTGAAAAGCACTTATCTCTCCGAATAAAATAAATACTCACATTTTAGGACTTTTGAGGACATAAATATTAACACTGATCTGAAGTGGAGATTGCTATTGTTCCTTCATTTCTTTTGAATAATTATTTTGAATAATTTATTAATTTTTAATAAAAAGAAGAATGTGAATTTAAGCTGAAGGATAATTGAGTTCCGTTTATTTCACCCTTTCAGAATGAGAGCACTGATTCCTGCTGTTTCATTGTATTGGGTTTATAAAAATTTCATATAAGCCGGTTGTGATTGGCTTCATGATGGCATATAGCCAATCCAGAACGAGAATTGGAAGAGTTGTTCTCATTCTGAATTGGCTTTAGCTTTGTGAAATAAAGTAAAACGTGCTAGCTATAATATATAACCAGTTAAATATGAGCTTAATATGAGTTAATATTACTATGAGTTAATTAAAACTTAATATGAGTTAAAAAGTTACAGGAACTGGGCATGACTAGTCTAGTGAAGAGAAGGACAAGGGAGACATGATAGTGGTCTTCCAATATTTGAGGGGCTACCACAGAGAGGAAGGCGTCAAACTATTTTCCAAGGCACCTGAAGGCCAGACAGGAATAATGGATGCAAATTGATCAAGGAGATATTCAACCTAGAAATAAGGAGACATTTTCTGACAGTGAGAACAATCAACCAATGGGACAGCTTGCTTTCAGAAGTTGTGAGAGCTTCATCACTGGAGGCTTTCAAGAAGAGATTGGACTGCCATTTGTCAGAAATGGTATAGGGTCTCCTGCTTGGGTGGGGAGGTGGACTAGATGACTTACAAGGTCCCTTTCAACTCTGTTAATATATCACCAATAATTTCACAATATTCTAGTTGTAAGAAATCATGGTCCAGAAAAACAATTGGCAACAAAGTATAGAAGGAAAGCAGAATGACTTTTGGAACAATTTGCCTCCATAAGTTGTGGATGCTCCAACACCTGAGGTTTCTAAGAAGAGATTGGAAAGATTTTAAGAAGAGATCATTTGTCTGAAATGGCATAGGGTTTCCTTCTTGAGCAGGAAGTTGGATTAGAAGACCTCCAAGATCCCCTCCAACTGTTATTCTGTTATTCAGAAGGGTGAATACTTCTAACTTACAGGTACTTGACTTTAGGTGAATAGGTAAAGCGCAGTAGCAGATACTAGGGGAAATTATTATGTTTAAATCCATTGCAGAAATTTTGAACAGGTGACCCAGAAATTTCTGGAAAAAAATATATCATATTGATGTATGTGATCCACAGACTCAGCTTTGATTGTGATGAAATACAAATTAAATTGATCAATTTATATATTTCCTCTTATCAAAAACCACTTGACTTTAGAAAACCCCAACATCTAGTCAAGGAATTATAGTTTAGTGTTCTCCCTAGAATGCTAGTTTTCTAAGCTCATAGTAACATTTGCCTTATATGATAGTAGCTGAGAGAAGATCTAGGTGGCCTGGTGGACCCCCATTTATTTATGAGACATCAATGTGTTGCCACTGCCAAAAAAGCCAATGCAGTCCTAGGATGTATCAATAGAGGGATAGCATCACAAACACAGGAAGAGATAATACTGTTTTATACTGCATTAGTGTGGCCATACTTGGAATACTGCAGTTCTGGTTACTCTGACCCAAAAAAGATGCTGAAGTATGCAAAGAAGATCAAAATAGATGATAAAGAGTCTGAAGGTTAAATCATATGATGAATGGATGAGCCAGCTATGTCTAGCCGATTAAAGAAAAGGAGGAGTGGATATCTTTGCTGTCTTCTAGTAGTTGAGGGGCTGTTGCAGAGAAGAGGGGTAGGTCTATTCTCCAAAGCACCAGAGAGCAGGATAAGAAGTCATGGGTAGAAGCTTGTTAAAGAAAGACCCAACCTAGAAGTAAGGAGAAATTTTCTGACAGTGAGAACAATTAATCAATTGAACAGCTTGTTTCTGGAGTTATAGGTGCTCCATTACTGGAGGTTTTCAAAAATAGACTGGACAACCATTTGACTGAGTTAGTATAAGTCTCCTGCTGTGATGGGGGCTGGAGTAGAAGATCTTTGAGGTCCCTCCCAGCCCTATGAGTCTACATTCTGTGTTCTATGAGCAGGGAAAACTACAGTCATGCCCTTTTAGTAAGATTTTCCTTGTGAAGCTATGACTAATTTGACATGAACAAGGGTATCATATACATGTATCTGGAGAGGGTGAATCCAAGCTATGCAGAAGCAATTTGATTCTCATTCATTCACATAAATTATTTGGTTTAAAGACTGGCATTAAAATGTAAACAAATGGGCTTCTCAAACCTTCTTAGCAAACACTTCTTTCACTTTACTTGATGGATATACATACAGTGCCTTCAGTTTCTTAAAGAGAAGCAAAAAGCAAAGTTTGGTTGGAACTTGATTTGACTTGTGGTCATTCTATGGCCATACCTATACAGTTTTCTTGGACATGTTAGAGATGTTAGAGAGAAGTTTCTTTCAGCTTCTCAGTCTACTCTACACTTATGAGATTTATTGATAGTCAATTATTCAATAAGTAGGCAGGTATGACCCTACTTTTAAAATCTGCCCAACATTAGCTCGCTACCATCATGTCAGGGTTCCAGAAAAACCCAATTCCAATTAAAAACTCTAAGAAAGGCATTTTCTCAAAGTGTCCTTTCATTAGAGTAGGTATACTGGCACATCTGGGAAAACTTGAATCTGAGAGTTCTGGGTTTTCCCTTAGTAATTCAAAAGTCAAAACACAACCTTGCATCTATCAGTCCATCACATGGGCCAATCACCAACAGTCCCAACTTGAGACATCCCTTCAACCACTCATCCTCCAGGTGCAAGAATAACATGACCTTGTCCAAAAAGAAAAATATTATGTCCAAGTCCCAACACTCTAAAATCCCCCCCTCATACTTTCCCAGGCACAGGAATGTGGCAGCATGGAAGTTTCTGGTTCTAATATGGCTTCCAAAGTGGACACATTACCTACTGAATGCTAAAAGAAAACTGCAGTTTTCATCTGTAATAGTCCCACACTGTCTATTAAAGAGAAGGTACTGGACAAATCATACGGTCTCCTTACTTTGATTTCTCCAATCCCAGTATTCCAGATTAGCAATGATATGTACTAGTATAGCTGCAACAGCTCTATGGTACTTCCAAGTGACCCTTTTTAACTTCTTGTAATTAGATATTTGTAAATCATGAAATGAAAAATAAACTTATACATCTAGTACTCAGTAGCTGTATGGAGTGATAATGGATGATGATTTGATTCACTGAGAGGAGGTCTTCTACATACTTACTCCTTGTAACATTGAAATGGTTCCAGAGTAGTACATAAAAGGCTAAAAATAGATTACCAAAATCAAAACCTTTTTGCTACAAATGACAAATTCTTTTACAGGTTTTGTTGGACCCAAAGGCCTACTCTTTTTGGTATAACTGATTGCTTTTCATTGAGTGAACAACGACATTGTCATTCTATTGACATCTCTAATGTTCCATTATCAAATCATTATTTTAATTATTAATACTATATAGCAAAATTGGGAAGAAAAGAAGTAACTATCCCTCAGAGGCTAATGTACTGGTTCCTAATCCCCATATCAGTAATTGTAAAGAAAGATTATATCCAGCATGCTTTCATTATTGGGTTCTTGCTCTATAAACTTGATTGAATCTAATTAAGTATGTTCATCAACACCAACACACAGATCACAACCTTCTGAATATAAAGGAATTAGGTGCATGATCTAATGTAAGAATTTCCTGCAAATGTAGCACTTCTGGGCTACAGAGGATTCTGAACAATATTATAGTGTTGCAGAGTTTTAAATCTGTTCATCAAAACATAATATAGAGCCATGATGACGAACCTATGGCAGACCCATTTGTGTGGGCACACGAGCCCCAGCCAAATTTACCTGCACTGCGCATGCATGCCTCCCAGCTGATTTTTGGCCCATTTGAGGCCTTTTTTGCCCTCCTGGGGGCTCAAGGGAAGCCTCTGCAGCCTTTGGAGGCCGAAAAACAGGCCTTCAAGAAATACCTGAGGTGCTGAAACTGGAAGTGCCGAAATGGGCCCATTTTTTGGCCTCCAAAGGCTGCAGAGGTTTCCCTTGAGCCCCTGGGAGGGCGAAAACAGCCTCAAATGGGCCGAAAATCAACTGGGAGGCATGCACATGTGCAGTGCAGGTATGGGGGTGGGGTGGGGGTTGCGCGCAAATGCATGGGGGGTGAGGCACATTGCACTCTGGGTGCTGACATGCACACACACACACTATCAGCACACCACAACAAAAAAGTTCACCATCACTGATATAGAGGAACATCATGGTGAGAATGATTGAACTGTTATTTGAAACGCTCCTAGCTGAAGTTTCATCCTGCTAAGGTGCTTTCGTGGAGAAAGNAAAAATCTAGTGAATTGACATTACTAAAGTTCTGCATTAGATTCAGTATCTTTCTCCCTCCAAATGATAAAAAAAAACACATATTCTAGAACACAAGAGTTTCTAACACTTTTTGAAATTCATTCAGTCATTTTCCCAAACAATGATTATGAAAACCTTTATACAAATAATGAACTTTGAACAGGTCATAATGGCTGCACCAAGAGGAAGAATAGAAGGGGAACTTACCAAATTTGCAGATGATACTAAGCTGGCAGGAATAGCTAACACCCAAGAAAACAGGCTCAAGATCCAGATGGATCTTGCAGATGAGAACACTGGGCGTATCTAACAAATGAAATTCAATGTAGAGAAAAGTAAGTCCTACACTTTGGCAAGAAAAACCAAAAGTGCACATATAGACTGGGTGAAACCAGGCACAATAGCAGTAACTGTGAGTGGATCTTGGAGTCCTAGTGGACAACAGCTAAATATGAGGCCAACCGTGTGCAGCAGCAGCCAAAAAAGCTAATGCAATCCGAAATGTATTAACAGAGGGATACAATCAAATCAAGGGAAGTACTAATACCACTCTATAAAGCCTTAGTAAGACCACACCTGGAGTACTGCATCCAGTTTTGTTCACCACATTATAAAAAAGATGTTGAGACTCGTAGAAAAAGTACAGAGAAGAGCAACCAGGACGATTAGGGGACTGGAGGCTAAAACATACAATGCAGGAACTGGGCTGGCTAGTCTAGTAAAGAGAGGACCAGGGGAGACATGATAACAGTCTTTCAATATTTGAGGGGCTGCACAAGGGAGGAGGGGGTCAAGCTATTTTCTAAAGTGCCTGTAGGCCAGACAAGGAATAATGGATGGAACTGAACATGGAGAGATTTACCTGGAAATAAGGAGAAACTTTCTGACAGTGAGAACAATCAACTAATGGAACAGCTTGCCCTCGGAAGTTGTGGAGCGCCATCACTTGAGACTTTCAAGAAGAGCTTGGACTGCCATTTGTCAGAAATGGTGTAGGATCTCCCGCTTGGGCGGGGGGGGGGTTGGACTAGATGACTTTCAAGGTCCCTTCCAACTCTTATTATCTGTTATCCGAAGTCTAAACGATAGGTTCAATCTTACACTTGAAGGAACCATCCTCTTAAGGAACAGATAAGCACAATAGCAGAGAAACAGGAAGGGTAGATAATAGTTTAGAGGAAAATTCTGCCCTGGAGCTTCCATTCATTCTACAGGTAATCCTTGATTTATGACCATAATTGAGCTCAAAACTTCCATTGCTTAGTGAGATAGTTGTTAAGTTAGCTTAAAATGTTAAATTTTGGCACATTTTATGACACACTTGTTCAGTGAGTTGCTGCAGTTGTTAAGTTGGTAACATGGATATTAAATGAATCTGGCTTTCCCATTGACGTTGCTTATCAGAAGGTCACAAAACTAGAACAGTTATAAATATAAACCAATTGCCAAGCATTTAAATTGTGATCACGTGACCATGGGGATGCTGCAACAGTTGTAAATATGAAAAACAGTTATGTCATTTTTTCCCCAGTGCCATTGTACCTTCAAACGGTCACTTAATGAATGGTTGTAACTCAAAGACTACTTGTATTGGATTATACACAGAAAGTTTCAAAGCTACATCCACAGCGCAGAAGCATTTTCCAAAATGAAAATGAGCAAGTTTTCAGGCCAAATTTTACAGATTTGTGAAAATTAACTTGATTTTACTATTGGGTCCCAGATATGAATATCTAGCAATTTTCTGATCAGCATTGGAAGTAGGGAACATTTAAACTACACATATAAAATACCAGGTGTTTTTTTTTAAACCATGCCCTATTCTAAATACTTTATTGAAGGCATTTCCTGAAAAAAGTGAGATAAGCCAAGTAAGTTTGAGAATAAGCCTTTAGCTCCCAATACACAGGAAGTCTAGCCTTCTGTGGTCAAGGCTAACAGGCCTTATATAAATATGTGCTACAATACCTTTCTGTTTCCTGGTTGGTGGTTTGCTGTTTATTGTTTTCAAAGGCTGCAAAGCTGCTCATATCCACATAGCCGTCATTTTCATTTGCAGCAGATAAGGCCCTGCTAGGATCTTCAAAAAATTCAGTAAAGGTTCCTGCCCTAGTGGGCCTTCGGGGAGGTATCTGTATATTTTCATAATCAGAATTCATGGCTGGGATATTCTCATAGTCAGAAGTATCAGCATTGGGAAATGAGATAGATCGGGGCTTCGTTAAAGGCAACGGCATAAAAGGCGGTCTCGAACGATCTTCAAATGATTCCACCCTTGACACACTTCTGCTAAACATTTTGGGTGTCCCTTTTCTCTTGCCATCCTTGTAGAAAAGAACAGTTGGAGACTCGGAAGCCCTCAGTTTGCCAGTCCGGGATAACACCTGAGGTGAACTACTCAAGCTTCTTCTGTCCAGTTCCATCACCCTGGAAGGTCCGTGATAACTCGACTCAGAGGAGGATCTTGAAGAAGAAACATGAACATCTACATGGACTTTGTTTTCTGCCTTCTTCTTGAATTTCAAAGTGAGGAATTTTTTAAATGAGGACTTCTTCTTCTTGCAATACTTATCAGGAGATTCGCTGTCTATTAAAAGGGATGGGGAGCTTTTTGTGATGGGCTTCTTGGTGATACAGGCTAGTTCAAAGGGAGGTGGAATATCGACAACAGAGGAAGGAGTGGAAACCCCACTGGATGTAAGGTGATTCCTCTGGGAAAAGCTACCTGAGGAACCAATTACATATGGTAAAGACAGCTCATCTGTCCTGTTTAATCTGTTATAATCTAATATAGAGTTATCGGTTTCTCGATACAGAGAGACAGGGATGTCTCTGCCTTCCACTGAATAAGATCGAGGGTACAAAATGAAACGTCTTGGCTTTGCAGGCAGTGTTCTAGCCAGTTCTATAGGTTTTCCTTCTGCCCAGCAGAAACTGTGTCTTACATTTTCAGGCATAATGGTGCTTGTGCTCAAGGTCTGCAATTCGGTGTCTGTCCCTGTTTCTTCTGGAACTGTTTCTGGCACATAACCTGGTACTTTCCCAGAGTGGGACCTTGTTCTAGTAACAATGTTTTTCCGATCTATGGAAAGCAAGTGGTTTTCATTTTCTGTATTTTCTCCCTCCCTGAAATCACTTGAGCTGTTTTGGATATCAGCCTCCTGCATTTCTCTTCCAGCATAAAGAATTTCATTTGTTGTAGGCAAACGGTCTCCAAGGACATATGGGTCATCTAGGGAATCACTGGCTACTTCTCCATTGTTATCTGGCACATCCAACACTTTGGAATCCACTGCGTCTTCCTTAATCACATGTTCATTGGCTGAGTTTGCTTCTAGTGTAGCCAATTCTCCAATAGAAAGCCCAGAATTTTCACTTGATGTTTCTCTGGTTAGATTTGGGGCAGTTTCCTCTTTACTGCTATGTTCCACCTCGAGTATTTGATGATCCAAATGTGTATCTTCTAAAGAACATTCACTCACACTGTGAACTCCAAGTAAAACATCTGACTTAGATTCTTTTCCAAGCTGCAAGTCAGACTTGTGCCCATTAGTATCTTCAGAACTGAGGGATGGGTTATTATCAGGCATGTCAGTCTCTTTTCCTGACAAATCTTCACCCAAATCTTCATCTGGAGAATCCTGAGCATCTTCACTGCCCTCATTTCCAAAGGGAATGATCTGGCAGCTATCATCCATCATCTCTGTATCTATCATTTCAGTTTGTTCTTCAGAACCTTCCCCTGATTCACGTTCAGTCTCTGATATTTCTACCACATTTTTCATTTCAGCAGTTTGGCAAACCTTGTCAAGATCCTCTCCCTCAGCATATAGGTCTATTTCATCTTCCTTTTCATCCATTTCATTTGTGGCCCCGCTAAAAGTCTCTTCAATACCAAGCTCAGACCCACTTGGTTCTAACCTCATGTCCACTTCATTAGCAATGTGAGTGTCAGTATTTACATCAGCATCTTCTATAAATTCTCTTTCTCTACTCGAGGCTGAATCATTATTGTTGTGATTTGCTGGGCCCAATTCTAGTTCAGTATTTAATTGTTCCTCTTCTAAAAACTGTATTACATCTAAACCTTTGTAAATTAGAGGCAAACCTTCCCTTGCTGATATTGGCTCCTCTAAATGCCTTAAAATAATATCATCATACATAGTTTCTTTCAAAGATTCCCCATTCAATATTTTGCTGTCCTCATTGTCATCATTTACCAAATCAAGTTTGCTTAGAGTTTCATCTGCACAGTTCATTTTGATCTCACTGGGAGGATTTTCACTGTTCACTTTTATATATTCATCTCTTGAAGCATCTTCTTTTTCCCTTTTGAATGGTTCCTGACAGTCAAGTGCTGGGATTTCAGTTGATTCCAGAGAGTTGTCTCCCACCGATTCAGTATCCTTGTTCTTCATTACATTTATTGGGCCATCATATACTTCATTGCTATCCGTACAATTACCATCTTCCTCACCTACGGATTCAAGAGTATGCAAAATCTCGTTCTCAGCTGGCTCCTGCTCAAAGTCACTGTATGTTTTATCAGTCAGTTCAACATCTGGAATTTCAATGTATTCATTACCATCTTCTGATTCTGGACACTCCGTGCTACTGCACTGGTTTTCTTCATACAGTTCAGCTTCCAGTTTTCCATTGGGATATTTGTTAAAGGTATTATTAGCATAAATGTTGGATCTCTGTAAAATTGCTGGATCGTTATCAGCAGAGATTTTTGGCTTGGGAGCAATGGGTGGTTTTGGACCCCTAGACATAGAGTTTGAATTATGAAGTGTGCCAGCCCTTGACAATGACGGAGGAAATTTGGAAGCAGCTATAGAAGCCAGATGACTGAAGATCTTTGGTTTGGGGGCCAGTGGTGGCTTTGTAAGATCTGGAACAGAAAAATAAAACAGGAAATGTTATATTAACAAGATTCTACTTTACTAAGAAACATTTAGTTGTTAATATACTCCTTTGTAGATATACAAAGTTCAGGAAATGATAGTTTTATTTGCTGGATTGGTGGGAAACAAGAACAAGAAACTGTCCCATTCAGACTGCATAGCCTCAAGTAAGCTCCTTCTCAAAGTTTCAAAGGCTTTGCTTCCAACACCAGTAGCAAGAACTTGGATGCCCTACTTCTTAGATACAGAGACCAGAAAAGAAGCAGGACTTTGAATATAGCCTCTTGCTCAGTGCAAGAATTCAAGTGAAACCATTCCTGTTGGATGGCTATGCATCCTGCTTGTCCACATCCAATAAATAGAAAAAGTTCACATAACTTCTCTTAATAATACATTCATCTGATAAACTACTCTGTGAAGATACTTATATGCCACCTGGATCTATTTCTTGTAACTTAAAACTATGTTCCCAGTAGAGAAAAGTTCTTGCTTTCTTCCTGATCCTTTCTCTTCAAGTACTTCAAGAATCTCCCTTCAATTATCTTTTTTCTAGGCTACATACTCCCAAAATCATTAGTCTCATGTAGAGAACATCTTGAGGTTTGGCAATAGAATCGAATAGAATAGAACAGAATAGAACAGAACAGAACAGAATAGAATATAGAAAATATTACCTCAATGATATAATTTATTTTAAGCAAGGGAGGGCAGAAATCAGATACAGCACTTGAGTCTGACTCTAGATTCCTCTGCAGAATAAAGTGGGCTTCACAGGCTTTTCATTGTTTCAGTTAAGGTCCATCATGCTGCATAAATCTGATAAACCAGTCAATACTAGATGAAAAAAGGGCATTGTTAGCCAAAATTATGCCAAGATAATTTGGGTCAAATTACCCTTCCCTAGTCAGGAACTCCAAAGAGAATTCATAGCCAAGACTTGAGGGAGCTAGGAGCAAGGAGAGCTGGCATAACTGTAGGGCTTCTGATGTAAAGAAGTCTGGCCACTTTTCTCCTGGTATAAGGATACCAGGAAAGAGTGGAGATAGTGAGCATCTATGTATTCCCCAAACTGGTAGTCCCCAACTTCATTAACATGGCTGTGTGATGATAGCTACCACGTAGGGAATTATAAGCAGGTTAATGGTTGACTGTGATGATCATGTGATGATATTTTAACAGTCCTTCGGTTATGATTCGTTGATTTCCTATGAAAACCCAGATACTAGACTAAATAAGGATCCAAAATGTTATTTATCTATTATCCATACAAAATAAATATAATTCTGTGGTTCATTATCCATGGGGTGCTGAAAAAAAACCCCTTCACTCGTCCCCCATCCAGGCAAACTTTCAGAGCCAACAAATTGTACATTAGGCCACAATTCTTCTAGTCAGTTATTAGAGTGCAAAAGCCAGTTTGGTCTAGAGCAGGGGTTTCAAACTCAAGGTCTGGGGGCCCCATTTTCAGCCTGGATGGCCTCCTGCAGCATTTTGCCAGCCAAAATGGGGCACAGTCTTCTTATGCTCCGTTTTGCCTGGAAAAGTGCTGTAGGAGGCATCTGTCCCATCTCCTTCCCCCGGCCCTGATCCAGCCCTTGAAGAAATCCAGTTTGACAACCCTGGTCTAGAGGTTAAGACCCCAGACTAGAAACTGGGAGGTGGTGAATTCTAGTCCTATCTGAGGCACAAAGCTTGCTGGGAGACCTCGAGCCAATCACTTTCTCTCAGCTTTAGGCAAAGCTTCTGAAAACTTGCCAAGAAAACTATAAGGACCAGTTCAGAGAGTCTCCAAGAGTCAAAACTGAATTGAAAACACAAAAATAAATACATAAATAAAAATAAAAATTAGAGTGTACAGAGCACAAGGAAGGAAGGAAGGAAGGAAGGAAATTACAATTGTAAGCAATTTCTCTAATTTATTAGCATTTTATTTTCTGCTAAATAGATAGAACTAAAAAGGAGCTTGGAGGTCACTTCATCTAAACCTCTGTTCAAAATAAATCTATGACAGGGATGTCAAATTCAAGGCCCGCGGGCCACATCTGGCCCACAGAGTGCTTAGATCTGGCCTGCAAGGCTGCCCTGGAAACAATGAAGGGCCAACCTGCAGTGACTCTGCTAGCATATTGCTCTCCCAACTTCTGTTTTCGGATGCGATGGCCTCCTGCAGCCCTCTGCTAGTGAAAACAGAACTAGGGAGGACCATGAGCAGCCCTCCCAAGCTCCTTTGTCACTGGCAGAGCGCTTGGGCCACCACAGGTGCCTCCAACATGAGTGATGTCAAGCTGGCCATGCCACCCCTGGCTATGAACCCCAGGTCCCCCGAGGTGAAACATAACCCTCAATGAAATCAAGTTTGACACCCCTGATAATAGATGTATTTACAACATTTTTGTGAGATGGCCAACTAATGACCACTGAAAATATCTCCATCAAAGAAGAGAACTTTGTTTTTTGTAACATGCACTGTTGAATAATGCTAACATTTAGAAAGCATCTCCTAATATTACTGCTCTCCTGAGATTTTCATTCTTGGGGTCCAAACCTCGGGAGCACAGGGACATATTTACTCCCTGAACTTATAGTCTTCAGACATTGGAAGATAGTAATCAGGTCATCAGCTGATCAGTAGCAAATGTGTCCAAAAATATTCTAGTGGACTGCTGCTCATTGCCAATTAAAGAGAAGTCCAGTTCGAACCAGTATCACATCTTATTCTGACAGTGGGTTTGAATCATGTAATCTCCCACAAAATGGATACGACTTCAAAGTACTCAACTCCGATTAAATCAAATTCTTTATGCTAATAAAAAGTATCCTGCTTGTAATTAAGGTAGAGGACTCTAACTGGTATCAGCATAAATTCACTGTATAATTTCTTCAGTTGTTTTGCTTGTTCTTAACAAAAACAGTGTCTTTTTGGCAGGCAGCTTTATTTTGTTTTAATGCCACTGTAAATGCTCACAAAGGCTTTATGATTGATGGCCTTGGCAGCTTTGGGTTCTGTTTTAGTTACAGAAAAAGAAATAGTAGCTTTCTTCACCACACCCCAGCTCAGGATATCACAATGAGCCTTGTTGCTGTCTGCAAGTATGAGATACACAACAGAATGACCACTGTCTTTGACTCTTGTTTATTATCTCAAAATAGAAATCAGTGTAAGATTCCCTTGCATCATTCTAAAGCCACATTTAAAAAAAAAAATCCAGTCTATCTCAGCTTTTGATTGTTTGATCATGATTTATTTGATCATATTTCATTAATTCTCTTATCAAAAGCCATGTATTAAATGCCCATATATTCTCTTGTTATAATAATATAATGGAACCATGGACTTTTATGTTTTAAACCAATCATTCCTCAGCTTCATGGTGTTCAGCTATATCAAATAAAATTCTATCATCCATTCCCATGCTTGCTGGAAATTCTGAGGACTGCAGTCCCAGCAACTTTGGTTGTTGTTCTAGTAAGGTTGGTCTTGAATAATTGTGATCTCCATATATGGTGCTGTTACTGCTCTTTTAATTATATATTTGTTGTATTTTAGTATTAAAAAATCCAAAAAGTACAAAAAGAATAGAAAACCTGAAACAATTCAGCTTAGTTTTTAAATAAACCATTAAACCTGGCCACAGGGAATTCAGTGGTCCTCCTGCTACATCCACAAAGAACCAGCTCATAAATAGACAGAACAATATATATTTAACCCAAGACTGGCAATCTGGAGGATCTCTTCCTCATGACACTGGTAAGAAATGTGCTATGCTACCTGCATTTTCAAGGGTATGAGCCACATGGTGCAAAACAAAGAAATCTCTGGGGATCCCCAATAGTCATGTCCCCACAAGTTTCATGCTGGCCAGTTCATGCTGCCACCCTTCCTCTTTGCTGTGAGTGGTTCATTGCTGTGTTTTGTTATCAAATGTGGTTCGTTTACTTGTTTCCTCAATTGGGAGTAAGGTTTCTCTATACATGCATAAAAGTGGAAATTTTCCTAGGAAGAATTTCAATCATACTTGACAAAAACATCTGCACAATTGGCCCATTTCTATTTTACAATGTGCAAGAGGTATTTTTAAGATATAAAAATATCTTATAAAATGTTTGTTTATTTCAGGAACTGGGCCACTGAACTGCCAGGGGGAGGAGGGGGAAGCTAGGAGGCGATAACAACATTCTAAGCTTAAGGAAAACTATCCAGCATCACTTTTTCACAGGTCTCCTCCCCTTATTGTTTGAAACTTCCTTGTCAGGCTTTGCCTCTTCCTCTGCTTGTCCACTTTCCTCTGGATGAGAGTTGGTTCCCGCAGGGCTGTGTCCCTTTTAAGAATCCCATTTAGTTTAAATTTTCAAAGGATCTCAAAGATAGATGAGCAGTTTTCTTTTGTGGTTAAGAAATCATCGGCTTTTAATTTCCTGTGTAGTAGTAAATATTTGTTAGTTAATTTTCTTCCGGTGTCCCTTTGACACCTAGGAAGTTTTTCATGGTTTGTTAACAGAGTGGGAAACCAGGCTGCACCATATGCTAGGATGCCCACAAAGAACAACCTGTTTTCAACTCTTAGAGCAAAACGGTGTCCTATTTGATCATAAACTACTTTTAGACTCTGAGAAGCAATATGTAAATATTTTTGACAAATAATTATCATTGTCTCTGAATCTAGAAGATGTGACCTAACTCTTTGTGCAATACAGCTCAAGTTCTACTTTTAATTCTCCTCATCTCATGCGGGAGAGGTTTTTTTTTTGCAGTCATTCATTGTCTGAAGGAAATATTCTAAATGAATTGGCCAACATTATATCACCAATCACTACAATGAAACTGAGACGTTTGGGAAAAGTGATAGATAGATGATAGATAGATAGATAGATAGATAGNATAGATAGATAGATAGATAGATAGATAGATAGATAGATAGATAGATAGATAGATAGATAGATATAATATGGGATGGAAGGACTGATATGATATATGATATGAGCTGCGGTGACAGAGTAGTTAGAATGAAGCAGGATACTTTTGCTGCCTGCCAGCTGCCTGCAATCTGGCAATTCAAACTTCACCAGGCTCAAGGTTAACTCAGCCCTCCATCCTTCCAAGGTTGATAAAATGAGGACCCAGGTTGTTGGGGGCAATATGCTGACTCTATAAACCATTTAGAGCAAGGGCCTCCAACTTTCACAATTTTAAGACTTTATTTTATTTTTTTATTTATTTTATTTGGTTTGTCAAGATATTAGGTATAAGTGAAAACATAGTTATGAATACATGGATACATATAAGAAAAATAACAGAAACAATAGGACAGGGAGGGTAGGCACATTGTTGCGCTTATGCACGCCCCC
Source organism: Laticauda laticaudata (assembly GCA_004320025.1). Taxonomy (NCBI): domain Eukaryota; kingdom Metazoa; phylum Chordata; class Lepidosauria; order Squamata; family Elapidae; genus Laticauda; species Laticauda laticaudata. The sequence continues at coordinate 38,865 of BHFT01006246.1, forward strand.
TACAGACCTCTTAGGAAAGGGATGAGGTCAATAGAAGAAAGTCTAAGGTTAAAGTTTTTGGGTTTGGGGAAGAAACCACAGAGTCAGGTAAAGTATTCCAGACATTGACAACTCTGTTGCTGAAATCATATTTCCTGTAATCAAATTTGGTGCGATTAACCTTGAGTTTGTATCTATTGTTTGCTCTTGTATTGTTATGGTTGAAGCTGAGAGTAGTTCATGAGGCAGGTAGGACGATGTGCAGATGTGATGAGTTTAGTATGACTAAACATTAAATGCGCCCAGCCGAAGCAGAAGTAGTTCTAGTTTCTAGGTTCTAGAATTTCAAGTCTGTGGCATAGAGGTTTCTGCAATGATAGAGGCGCTGGAGGAGAAAACTCTCTTGTGAAATATTTCTGGGACTGTTGCTCAACTGTTGGTTAATGGATACAGATGCCATAAGTGTGGCGTTCCAGACTGCGCATGAGCCTGTATCTCGAGTATTGGTCTGCAAATGTGTGTGATGCGTCTAGTTAGTAGTGTAATTATTTACCAGAGAAAAAAGCCTACGTAAATTAGCGTTAACATACTCTTAATGCCTTGTTGGCTATGTAGTTACAGTGCGGCTCTAGCGACTTAGCGATCATTAGAGATGAGTACTCCAAGCATAAAAACCTTGACAATGTTGGATCATCAACAAGCGTCTTGACCCTATTCGAGCTGGTATTTGTGAGTTTGGGCTGGATGTGTTTTTTGGCCAATATGAGACAGAGCTTATATATTGCGATTTGAAGTTGCCATTTGTTTGACCATTCTGATACATAGTCGAGGTCTTTTTGAAGGGTAGCAGTATTGTCTGTCGTGTTGAATAGCTTTACATCATCAGCAAAGAGAACACAGTTGCTCAGCTGGCTGAGGAATTCTGGGAGTTGAAGTCCACAAGTCTTAAAGTTGCCAAGGTTGGAGATCCCTGATTTAGAGAGGTCAGTGCTTATAAAAGCACTGTGAAGCAGTATGTAAGTCCAAGTGCTATTGCTATTGCTATGATGTGATAGATATGATAGAGAGAATTACATACATACAAACCCGCTCACATAGACAAGATCTTGGTTATTTTATACTTAACCAGATAAGCATTCACCATTTGTAGTTCAAATAATATCACTCAGTTTTTGAGTATTATTGTACTATAGTAGCAGTTTGAATCCTCATGATCTTCAAGATAATAATTTCTGTTATCTTGCTGACCATAACTCTTATCATGCAACTTGTAATATTTTAATGCAATTTATATTGTCTTTCTATCACCAAACCCTGCATTCATGAAGCAGTGTCACATTCTAATCAATATATTATCTCTTCTGAGATGTCCTTTGCTCTCTGGCGTTTGTGAGGATTCCATATCCATTATCTTTTTAAAAACACATTTTTGCTTTTCCTCTAAACAGTAGCATTGTATTTGCACAAATCCATAGAATGGATTTGCATTTTGCCTCACTATGATGGGAGAGACATATACAATAAAAATTCCCAATAGTTCTTCTGGTAACGTGTTAACTTTTTATGGGAGACAGAAAGTAGAAAGACAGCAGAGGGACAATGGAAAAGAGTGGAGCAGCTCAGTCACAATGGCAATCACTGTCTCTACAAATCAATAGCCTTTGCTTGACAGACAATTTAAATTGAATCAAGTGGTCCACAACTGAAAGCAAAATTGATAGCACACCTTCCTATGTCCTTGTCTTTGCAAACTGCAAGGAAAATCCAGTATGCATATAAAGTTATTTCTTAGACAAAGATGATGTCCACAAACATATTCTGTCCATGCTTAAGATTCAGGTGATGGAATTTTCTATCTTCGGATCACAGGTCTGCTTGAAACAAGCTGTCAATATCAAAGGATAAGCATATCAATTTCAATTTTGAAATTTAATTGGATAAAAACTTTACTCTTCCAAATGGTTTATACAGTATCAGCCTTCTCCAGCTGTGATGTATTATCAGATTCTTCCAAACCTATTGTTTCTATTGGATAGAAGTGCTAACGATAGCAACTGGTTTAAGAATATTAGTTTGCATGTTATTAGAAACAAAAACAGTCTATCAACTCTCAAAATGGCTTTAGCTGAAGCCATATTCCTTTTACTTCCTTTTTTAGTTGCCATGCAGATGGGGGGAGGGGGAATTTCCTCCCAGGTGCCAGACATAACAGCCATAAGGCCCGTGGGAATCAAGGGCATCTCAACAAGAGCTCGTAACAGCCAGAGAGAGTAGTTGAGCAGCCTGCCATCCACCTGGTTGGTTAATGTGACCAGTGACACTAGGGTGGGTGGGTGGTATCTATTCTTTTTATCATAACAAAATGCAGGAAATATTTAGTGTTGGTTTCACATTTGAACGTGCTGATATGCTATACCCAATAAAATGGATCTTTGAGAAAAGCCAGAGCCTCAGAGTCCTGAATTGATTGGGCCATTACTTGGAACCACAGACCTGCCAACCCTGATAAAGGAAAATCTGGAGACCCATGAAAAAAAATCTGGAGATTCTATAAAAAATAGTG
>BHFT01006247.1:0-27747 GCA_004320025.1 Laticauda laticaudata
GCAGGTACTTACATGTGTGCTGTTCAGCTTCCTTCAGGTATTATCCCACGTCATTGTAGTTGTGCTTTTAAAGTTGTTGCAAAGTTTCGGCAAAATCTCATCTGCCATCATCAGGCTTCTGTATTGAATTCATCTGTGAGGCTATCAGCTATCAGGCTATCACAGTTGCAGTGACTTTCAGCGCACTCAAATATTCTAGAGCCAAATAATTCCAGCTTAAAATATTCTAGGATATATATATCAAGGGGTAATAAGAGCACCATCATGCCTCCCGTCCCTGTCCTATTGTCCCCATTTATTTATATCTATTTCTTGTATTCTTACTCATGTTTATACTTATACCTATTATCTTGTAAGCGATTGAGAAATAATAAATAAATAAATGAGTCAAGTGATGTTTTGGGAAAACCCAGTCTACTTGGAACTCTGACAGCTCATGGTTAACTCTGGTTAAATGCAGGGGTGGGATTCAAATTTCTTAATAACCGATTCTGTGGGCATGGCTTAATTTGTGGATGTGGCTTGCTGGCTAGGCGTGGCTTGGTGGTCATGTGACTGTGTGGGCGTGACCAACTCAATGTCACTCACATCAAAGAGTGCTTCCCATGGCCCCTCCCCTCCCAGCCATTCCTTGTCACACCCAGCCTCAACTTTACAGTTCTGTAAAAATGTTGTTCACCATTTTTTGACTTTATTATCTATGTACTATAGATGTATTTTCATGGACCACTGAAAGGAGGAAATGGTTCACATGCTGTGCTCAAGAGTGTGATAGGCAACATGCTTTTAAGGGGCTGCCAGAAAGAGGGGGGGCAATGTATTTTCCAAAGCACTAGAAGGCAAACAAGAAGCAATGGATGGAAACTGAACAAAAAGAGAAGCAAACTAAGACTAAGGAGAAATTTCCTGACAGTGAGAACAATTAACCAGTGGAACTGCTTGCCAACAGAAGTTCTGGGTGCTCCAACACTAGAGGTTTTTAAGAAAAGACTGGACAGACATTTGTCTGAAATGATATAGGGTTGCCCCCCAAGATCCCTTCTAAGTGTTATTCTGTTATGCTGACACCTTTCCCAGGACCTCTACTCAGAGTTTGCATCCTCCGTTTCTGCCTGAGCAGAGTTGACTAGAAGACCTCCATAGTCCTTTCAACTCGTTAACACACATTGTTATTTATGTCTGGACTAGTGACATGTAAACCCTGAAAATACCAAAAGAAAGCAGTTAAAATCACCCTAGTATAGGGACAGTGCAAATATTAATATATGATAAATAATGGTACAATTAAAAAAAATAGCACAGAGTTTTCTCTCTTTCCCTTCCATTTTTTTCTCTCTCCCTCCTTTTTCTCCCTCTTTCTTGCTACTTTCTCTCTCCCTCTCTCTCTCTCTCTCTCACACACACACACACACACACACACACGTACGCGCACACACATACCCTCCCTTCTAACCCTACTATTGACTCTGTAAGGGTCTCCTGCTGGAGCAGGTTGGACTAGAAGACGACCTCAGAGATTCCTTTCAGCCCTAGATTGCTACGCAGTTTCAGAGTCTTTTGAAGCCAGGGTTTGTGTCCTTCCTTCCTTTCCTTTTTTTCTTTTTCCCTCCCTCCCTCCATGTATCTATCCATCTATATATCTCATTCACTTTCTCCTCCTTCCCTCTTTCTTTTCTTTATCCCTTCCATCTGTCCCTTTGTCTATCCGTTTTCTTCCTTTCGCTTCCTTTTTTCTTTCTTTTCTGTCTTCTTTCTTTCCCTTTCTCATTCTTTTTCTCTTTCCCTCTCTTTCTCCATGGCTCTCTCCCCACCGTATCTCTCAGTGTGTGACTCTCTCTCTGCCCCTCTCCTTATCTTCCCTTCTCTCTCACCCCCTCTCTCTCTCTGTGTCTGTCTGTCTGTGTCTCTGTCTCTGTCTTTCTCTCTCAAAGACATGGCTGGGCCAAGCCAGCAAGCTCTCCTTGGAGCTCTTCGCTACTTCTTTTAATTCTTCTTTTTGGAATCCAGACTGGCTGAACAACAATCGCCAGTCGCAGTGGAAATGTCCTTTCAGGTGACCCTTCTCCTCCTCCTCTTGTGATCGGTGGCTGTGGTGGGGGGTTGCACATGCACAGGGAAACTCTCCTCGAGCAGCCACCCACCCACACCTGTTTTTACTGTGCTTTGGTACTTGCGGCTTCTTTGTGGCCAGAGGAGAAAGAGAATGTTCCCTTCTCTCCCAGCCAGCACTGCCATGTGCTTTCCCCATAGCTACTTCGTGGCCGGGGGAGAAAGAGAATGTTTCCTTCTCTCCTGGCCAGCACGGCCATGGACTTGCAGTGGGGGATCAGCTAACTAGCTAGGCCATGGTGAAGCAAGCCAGGCAAGCCCAGGGATGGGGAGAGGGGAAGCACAGCGGCCTAGGCTGGCCCAGGAGTCGACTAGACCGGGGTTTGCTTATAGACTCACTCACCCAGGGTGATCAGGGTCGCAGTGGAAAACAGGCAGCAATGGCGGGCAAAGGCAGGTTGAGATGAGGAATAATTGGGTGGGATGGGGAGTGGCTGGGCAGGAAGTAATGGGGCCAGCCAAGGGTGTGATTTACCATTCTCCGAATTGTGCAGAATCATAACAACTGGTTCTACTGAACTGGTCTGAACCGGAAGAATCCCACCCCTGGTTGAGTCTCAGAGCAGTGCTAAGCTTAACTTACTTCACAGCGTTGTTGTGGAGGAAAACAACAGAAGGAATTTGTATACCATCTTAAACTCTTGAATTAAAGGAAGGATATAAATAAAATAAATAAAATTTAGCTGCATTCATACAACACTCTAAACCAGACAGCATTGCACAGATTTATAAAGCAAGCCAAACCAAACAAGCATGTTGTATCAAGCAGTTCAATAATTGTGAAGGTTATTGTGGGATGCAAATTTTAAGAAAGGGCATAGGTGGGCGGTTTGAAGTTATCACTGTTCTGCAGCATATGGAAGGCAATGCAATATAATGCATTAGAAAACTTGAGCCAGTATCTCCTGCACCAAACTTTATGTGGCTACATGAAACTTAAATTATAATAATAATTATAATGGTAAGAAACAGGCAGGCACCTGCTACATAACACCCAGATTTAAGAACTATCAATAAGAATACAGACAGCAGAACAGAAGAGAAAGAATGGGAGAAGATAACAAAATATAAAGAACTGTGAACTTGCAAAACCATCAGATATCCACATCTGCCTATTCCAGGTCCTGGGAAGAACTCCATAGGTCGGTAAAAATGCCAAATCCATTGTAAACATCTGGCTGACTGTGTGACAAAGTATAACAATAATGGACATTCTAGACTTGGGGAAACACTAGTTATCACCCTTGTCCCAAGCATGGTCTTGAAAATAAGTACAGGAACAGGACAAGAAGACAAACAACTATTCCCCCTTCTGACTGTGCTCAATGTATATTTTGATTACAAAAATTAAAAATACCTAATGGAAGCTACAATCATTATATACAAATATTCTGATTTGATTCTAATGTGTTCCAGAGCCTGACATAAAATAAAAATTCTCATAACAGACCGAGAGAAGGACTGGATCTCCATCCTAATTATTTTGTGAGTAAACGATAGAAAATTTGGAATGCATTAATTAAGCAGCTCAGGCTATGGGGAACCTCATATTACCTAGGATAGTCGAAAATCCAAATAGCAGGAAAGAATTTATTGAAAGTAAATGAAGGAGTGAAAAATAGAAAATCATTGCAAGTAATTAATACACAGAAGGTTGAAATATTCTATTGTAAACTCACAAGTATTGCTTGATCTCAGAGAAACTCCATTTCTTTGTTTAAAACATTTTAACTCTGTTCTTCAGCTGAAAAATTCTCCCAGAGCTCATGCAAAGATTAATAATAAGATGGTATCCTGCCCTCAGGCTTACAATCTAAAGGACACGACAGAATTGAAGAGATCTGTGTTGTGTTGGCGTACTCAATGAAAACATTGACTAGGTGTACAACGGCTGTGAAAAGGGCATGCTTCATGCCAAGGGTTATTGAGAAAGCAGAAAAAATAAAGCTGGTAGTATTATAATAACCTCTGGTGCAGCGCATATTTGTAATATTGCATATAATCCTGTTCTCTATCGCAAGAAAAGACAATAATGGAGATAGAAAAAGAACAGCACCCCAAAGAGTGAAGAAAACATTCATTTAGTAAAGTGCTTTTGATGCATTTCTCTTGTGGAAATAACCATTATTTAGATTGCTTTTAAAAAGATGAACATTAGTTAGATGGCTTTTTAAAGAGATGTTCTTGGGGAATTTTCTCTATCAATTATTATTTAGTCATAACAGCAAAGGGGATATTTATGTACAGAATGAAAAGATTCTGCAGTTTATTCATCCTGTGAGCTTCATGAAGACATGTGGCTGACCACAACAGAAAACAAGACAATGAACAAAATACAAATGTAATTTGCTCTGTAGCTCGTCATAAGTTTTCAGTCAATAAGAATATACTTGCAGTCAAAAGGATTAAGAGACTTTATCTACCTATAATACAATTATAATCAAAATACTTGAAAACCTTTGAAGACTGCACCTAAGATTTTTGAGTGAACCATCATTAGGATTTGTAAGCTTATTTGAAGTTGATGGAAATATCAGTTACAATCATTCTGTCATCCATTCCAACAGTGGGGAAGCAAATATGCATTAATCTTGATTCAGCACACATCTGAGTTCCCACCTCGTTTTTTTCAATGATTTGTTATGAACTGGGTCAGTGAGAACTCAATAACAACAGGATTGGAACTTTTTCTTTTCTTACAAAGAAAGCAGTACACCTAAGGGAAATGATATTCAGCAGGGGTGGGATCCAACCGTTGTAACTACCGGTTTGGTGTTATTACGTTTTGCACACGCTTGCACACTTTGCGTGCTTGGGCGCCTGAAACGCGCAGCATGTGTGTGTATATCATTGTCAGCTAGCTGCCTGGACAGGTGAGCAGCGCTGCACGCAGGTGCACAGCGATTGAAAAAGCACTTTTTTCCTGCTTTTTCAACCGCAGCTGTGTCACACAAAGCAGCTGCGGTTGAAAAAGTAGGAAATAAAGGTCAGGTTAAGAGCCTGGGCAGGCGGGTAGGCCAAAACGGCAGCAAACATAGAACCGGTTCTATGTATGCTCTCTTTCTGCTGCTCATCAGAGCTACAGGTTCTACAGAGGTGGATAGCACCAGTAGAATCTCACCCCTGATATTGAGATTAATTAATTTATGAAATAAAATTAAAATATAAAGGCAGAAGAAACAGCAGAGGCATGTTACTCTAAAATGTACTCTCTTTATCTACTTTTTAAATAAAAATAAATGTTCAAACTGCTGTTAATTGCAGATTTCAGCCAATACAAACAATACATCACAAGGCATTTTCATAAATTGAACAAAATACTTTTGTTCAATTTAAAAATGAAATATAATTAATAAAACCCTATCTTACATAAAAACCAAAATTAATGAGTCACGTAAAAAAAGCAATTCCCAATTTTTCAGTTCTTCACAACATCCCACAACTTCACATGTCTGCATGCAAGTTCTCATTACTCACATGTATGCACAGCCCATTCAAAGCTTTCGATTGTTCCTTTATGTAGCATTCATTTCAGATTTCTCTCCTACATGTAGCACTCAATCCTGAATTTAGCAATATTCTGCTTAGATTACAGTCCTACTATAGTTGATGATTACATTTTTGTTCATATCTTATCCTCTTCCAGGCTTAAAGAACTGCCTGGAGTCTCTTCTTACCCTAACATAAATTCATTCTGCAGAGTTCTTTATTATATTGAAGTTTCTAATTCAAACTCATTGGGATTCAGGCAAATTTCTCACTGCTTTCCCTTCCTCAGATGTCATTTTCCTCGTAAGACACTGTCTACCTCTCAAATACAATTCATTACAGAAATTTCATCTGAAGTATGAACTTTGGGTTTGAATCCTTGTTAGTCATACAAAGGCTTGGATCAGTGTATGCTGTCAAATTCTGGAATGCTCATGTGGATTTTGGAATCTGCACTTTCAAAATGTATTGTGGATGGGGAGGGGAAGACAAGAAAAGATGTACCAACCTATATTTTTTAATCTTAGTCCTCTTCTAAACTGCAGTCATAAATGTGTATGACTCTTGCTCTGACCAGATGGAAATGAAGCTGGCTTTCTGAGTTTCAGTTCCTGTGTTTTGGTCACAGTGATGACGATCTTCTATCTGCACAGTATCAGTTGGTTGATTCCCCTGCTTCTTCATCCAAGCCATCCTTCTTGTATTTGTTCAGGTTGCTTCATGATCCCCCATTGTATTGATTTTCCCTTTAAACTGAAAGCTTCCCACCTGATTTCTCTACCAGTGCATCAATTAAAACAAAAGCATTTTATTATTCTTCTTGCCACTTGGGGCAGAAAACTGGATGATTCTTGCCAATTTCATTGGATTAAGAAAAAGTAAATCCTTTCACTGTTCTATCCACTGATGAAGGAAGGAAGGAAGGAAGGAAGGAAGGAAGGAAGGAAGGAAGGAAGGAAGGAAGGAAGGAAGGAAGGAAGGATCAAAGCTTTACAAATTATTTCTGTAATTTGTGCTATAAGGGGTATCTGGCAGAACTTTTTTTTTTCCATTTTAAAAAGAAAGAAAAAGGAAAGGCTCACATTTTAAAGTCCAATCAATGATCTTCTTTGTGTTCAAGTACAGTGGAGAAATGAAATTAAGTGTATCAGATTCCTCTTGAACCAGCTCAAGTCTAAAAACACTATTTTTGATAGGCAGTGAGCAAAGACAAGTGGTGGCTGCCTTTTGGCAGGCTGAAGATGAGAAGAGGATGATGTTCTTCAGAAAATGGCTAGTAGCTGATACTCTTGTGGGGGCAATCTAGTCAGATGGATCAGCTCTTATGTTTAAATATGAGACAATTACTATTACAATCATGCTAGGAGCATCAAAGTGCTTTTGGGTTGAAAGGACTGAACAGTGACATCACCATTGCCCAGAACACCCAGTTGGAGGCTCCTTTTACGTCCCTGTTAAGTTGCCCACTGAAGTAGTACCCATCTATCTACTCACAGTTGTCCACTTTTGAATTGCTGGGTCAGCAGGAGCTGGAGTATGTGATAGGAGCTCAGCCTGTCCCATGGCAGGTCTCAAATATAAACTTGCTGTTCATCAGCCCAGCATCCTAATCTCATGAGCCACAGTACTCCCACAAATATCATACAATTTGAGGAGTGATGCTCAACCTAAGTAACTTTAAGATGCATGGACTGGCTGGGGAGCTCACCCATCTTATAGTTGCCAAGGAGCAATGATTTAAAGCATACCACCTCCACGTAAGCTAAAAGTAAAAATAAAATGACTACCTTTAAGCTATCACAGATGCTTTGTTCCTTTTTCTGTTTACAAGATTACCTGTATTTAACTCTTCTACTCCTTTCTTGCATGAGAGAAAAGATGATCAGCTATCAGGCAGCATTTACTTGATTGAAATGAGTGAACCTACTTGCGGCTATTTGCAAATATGACCTTAGTAAATGCAGGACAACAGAGCAAACCAGGTTTTAAAGTCCTTGGTAAATCTGAGCTTCAACACCTCATTCATCCCAAATCAAGACAGGAGAAAATATGCTTGATTACAGAAGAATACAGGAAACCCCTTCCAAGAGATTCTCTGTTAGTGCCTGATTTGATAACTGGCTGTGAAGAAAACAAGTTTTGTCCTGCTGCGTCTCCATTAATGTTCTCAACTGGCATCATTTGTTGGCACCTACATTAAAAAGGCACTCATTTCCCAATGGAGCAGTAAAACAACTCAAGCTAAGTTCTCTTTTTTCTTTCAGGATACTGATACACTGGGTTTCGGGTTTTTTTTAGAAATATAGTTCAATGCTTATGCTATTAATACCAACATTTCCAGACATCATGTTAGCTGGGTAGAAGAGAAAGATGAATTGGGAAGAAAAGGAACTATATAGCTACTGATTAATCATTATTCTCAAGTTACCTGCCAAGTCTAGAAAGCATATTTGGAATAGCAATATATACAGGTATTCCTCAGCTTATGACCATTGCACATCACCATGTGCAATGATGCAATTTATATCCAGATACTTGACAACAGATTCAGTCCCGGGGTCACGGGATCACCTTTTATGACCTTCTGCCAAGAAAAGTCAACGGGGAAACCAGATTCACGTAATAACACACCTCAATTGTTCCATTATTTAACTGACAAAATACAACACAGTGCTGAAAGTGAAATAAAAGAAAAATTACAAATTTAAGTGTTTCTTCCAGACTGTAAACCAGGCCACATTCCACAGCTATATTACATTTTTTAATATTTATTTTAACACTAAATAACAATAAAGCAATGTAAATAAATTATTTACTTATTCTGAGGACAATAGAAAAATGCAATACTTTTTAATACACTGTTTAATAAAATTGTTCATGCATTTAAAAAGTGGGCAGGGCATCCATCAGTTACACCTACCATAATGGCTTGTTGTATTCCCTCTGAGCATTCCTGCCTCACAGGATTGTAATAAGGATAAATTAAATTATATTTTCCATGCATAATTACGGAAATATATTCTATATACGAACAGCTTGAAATCAATCTTCTGTTAGCAATGTATAATGGGAGACTATAACCCATCTAGCATGCTTGGATATATAGCCCCAATATACTGAAAGGCCCAGGAGTATGGGAACTTGTTTGATGTCAGGGATGTATAAGCCATTATTGCACAGAAATCCATGCAACATGGCTTCCTCTCAGAGGCCAAAAGACTGGCTAAATGAAGATTCTTCCCCAGCAGCAAAAGCAGACTGCATTGTGCAGAGCAGGAGAAATGGTACATAGCATCCCTTATAGGATTTACAGGTTGAAGGATCAGGGGAACAAACCCCTCTTTCATCTGTATAAGTCTAGCATTCCTTTTCTGTCATGGAATATTTAGAATCATGCATAATTTTTAACCCATTAAGAAGCTTTGTGGTTTGGGAACCCAGTGTTCTCCTTATTTCGGAAATATTACACACGCTAAGGAGCAACCCTATTTCTCCCGACTAGCTTCTCACTCTGGATCAAATCCAGCCTAAGGGTAATTGTGCCAAGAATAGTTAGGCTAGTTGACAGGCTGCTGCCCTTGATGGTTAGAAAAGAAAGAATAACTAAAGTGATAATTTGTTCTAAGTGGGACATGAAGTGTTCAGCATAAGGTGTAGAGCAATGCTAAGCACCGAAAGACAGACAAAAAGATGAACTGAGAGACTGACAAAATGTGTAATGAAAAGTCAGGCGCTTAAGGCTTGTTTGTTAATAAAAAAATCAGTAATCATAAAATGCCAATGGCAGCCTCACTCAATCCCTCAAAGGCCTCTTCTGGAGATTAACTCAGTCAGTGCTTCTGATTAGAAGGGGTAATTGTGAATTGAACATCGCTCAACAGCTTTCAAATTGCACTTTTCAAGCCATCTGGAGTTTAAAGAGACTTTTCCTTCACCTCTCCTGCCTAGCACAGTTCTAACATAATTAGCATTCCATGGGTATTTCTATGAATCACACATGTAATGCTACTTTAAATTCTAGCTGAGCCAAAAGCAAAGCTTATTAGTAAATAATTACTAATTATTAGCAAAGGTTATTAGTATTGCAAAGGTTATTAGCACTGACTCAACTGAATATTTTCACTCACACTCATGGGTAACCACAAGCCGTTTTCACAAATGTCAAAATAGTGGCAGAGCTTTAACAACCACTGTTTTTGACCACAACTAATACCATCAAGGTCTGCAAGTAAAGCCCCTGTCACACTGCACCAACGTATGGAAAAAGGATGTAAAACGGAGATAAACACTTGCCATCTGTTGGTTAACGCGATGCTTCCGTTCTGTACTCACTGCCTCCGTTTTGCTTCCTCTCTATCCGTACAGCATCCGTCTATTGACATTTCATCCGCTCAAAAAGTTTTGAGCTGCCCTTCAAAACTTTCTGAGCGGAAAATGCATCCAACGTGTCCGTTCTGCATGCTAAGCATACGGGCGACATCCGTTCTGCATCCGTCGGCATCCGTTACGCATCTGCTAAATCCGCTAGGCATCCGCTGCGCATCTATGCAACTCACATCACTCCAGCAAAAATCAGACACAGGGAGGAAGCGGAACGGACACGGAACGGACGCGCAGCGTTAGTAGCATGGACGGAGAAAGGATGAAAGCGGATGCAGCACGCAAAGAAAGCATTTAAAACGGAACAAAACGTTCGCAGAGAGGACCTATCTCAGATATTAAGGATGTCTAGAGGATGCCTAGAGGATGCAAAGGACACATAGGGAAAACCTATATTGCCTATAAAAAGGGGGAGCAACTCATCTGGATTCACCCAGCACCCAGCTGTGCAGACCTCTGCAGCCTTCATCTGCCTCTTGCTCTTCCACAGCATCCAGTCATGTCCACCTTGGATTGTAACCACAGTCCTTTGGGTAGCCACCATCGTCTGCAACAGTGCGAACCATCTACAGGCTCTTTCAACTGTTCTACAGGAAGAAAAGGAGGCGGCCAAGAAGCATCTGGGTCCATAGATGGATCAGGAAAGAAGCAGATTATGGACTGTACAACAAGCTGATGGTGGAGCTCAGGAACAAGACCTCGTGCATTCCAGAACTATATGAGGATGCCTCCAGCCATGTTTGACGAAGTTGTGCAGTGGCTGACACCCAGGTTGACCAAGCAGAGCACAATTCCGCCCCAGCCTGGACATTGGGCTCAAGGTGGCACTCACTCTGCGCCACCTGGGCCTCTGGGACCACCTACAGGAGCATGCAGAACGGCTGGAGGGTGCACACAACACCCATCAGCATTGTGGTCAGAGAATGGTGCAGTCATCATCAAAGAATACAAGGAGGAGCTCCTCCAGTGCCCTCCACTGAAGAAGGATGGAAGAAAGTTGCAGAGCAGTGGTATCAGAAGTGGAATTTTCCCACACCGTTGGAGCCATAGATGGCAAAGCACGTGGCCTGCAAAGCTCCAGCCAAGTCGGGGTCCACTTATTTCAATTAACAGGGCTTCTTCAGCATCATCCTCTTCGCCATGGTTGATGCTGACTACAAGTTTCATATACATCGATGCTTCAGGCAATGGCTCATCTCCAGATGCCCAAGTATACAACACCAGTCACCTCAAGGAGGAGCTGGAACGCAACCTCATCGTGGGCTTCCCAGATCAGAACCCCTGCCCAACAACACACAAGATGTGCCCTACTTCATTGTGGGGATGATGCCTTCTCCCTCACAACCTACTCATGAAGCCCTACACTTCCAGACTCCTCCCCGTGAAGAGAGGATCTTCAACTACAGGCTGTCCAGAGCAAGGCGGGTTTGGAGAACACCTTTGGCATCCTGGCCAACAGGTTCCAGTACTTCTAACCACCATGCTGCATTGCCCAGGAGACCGTGAGGAACATCGTGGAAGCTTGCTGTATCCTGCACAATCTCATGTGCACCCGCTACCCAGTGTTGCAGAACAGGCTCGTGACTCCAACAACAATGAGGACATGGAGCCTGGGGATGGAGGCAAGGCAAAAACCTGATAGACACTGAGGATGTGCAAGGCCCCAACAGAGCCTCACATGAAGGGAAGCAGCGCAACCTCCTGAAAACACTGGTGCAACTCCCCAGCTGAAGCAGTGGAGTGGCAAGACAGGATGTAGATGATTAATGGATGTTTCCTTCAGCCTGTCTCATCACACGGATGAGATTGGGCTATGTATGTTGGGTGGGCCTACAATGAACAGGGCATTTAATAAAAAGAGTTGTGTTTATGTTGACATGTGTGGATCAATGCTTACATTGTTATTGATAATGAAGGGCATAGGTGTGGCACCTGGGAGGGTGGACCATAGAGTCCACTATGCTTGCACTGGAGGTTTATCTTCCCCACAGCTATCTCAACCCATCCAGCTATCTCACCCATCCCAAAGGATCCTGCCCATCCCTCAGCTATCTTAACCCATCCCACAGATATCCAACCCATCCACAGGTATCCCTGCCCATCCCACAGCTATTACCCATCCAAGGTATCCCTGCCCACCCCACTGCTATCCTTACCATCCCACAGCATGCAAAGGCTTAAAACATTTCTAAAAGTTTCCACCAAGACTTTATTTATAAAAATAAATGAGGCAAGTGTGTGAAGCAAAGATAATCTTTATTAATAACAAGCTGTAAAAGAAAAATGACCCAAGTCAAGTGTCAAATAAGTCTACAGGTAGCCACCCAGTCTCTGGCACTCTTATCGTCACTCGAGGTGTGCCCAGTCTCAGGGTGAAGGGTCCAGGTGCTGTGGAGGTGGCTGCTGCTGGAGTGCTGGTCTGAAGCCCCACTGGGGTGCCTGCCCCGAGAGGACAACAGGTGATGGTGTGTTAGGAAGCTCTCAGACAGCTGCTCACCTGTGATGTTGAGACCTCCTTCCTCCATGCCATGAGGTGTCAGTCCCAATACCGACGACAGTTGTTACTGTGGCGCTGGAGGAAGGAGCAGTGTAGTGGGGCTGTTGGTCTGCAGCTGTGTGAGGACTGGCGTGGTGGCATCAGTGGCATGGTCTTGGCATCAGTGGACCACGGATGGCAACGGTGGCGTCCGATGAGCCTGTGCCTGGACTGGGAAGGGCTGCTGCCTGTGTTACTGGACCTCCTGGTAGCCGTAGCCCTGGTAGGTGGGGCTGTGGAAAGCCTTTGGAATGGGAGTGACATCACCTGGGGTGGAGGAGCAGACCTGGACTGGGTGGGAACAGGTTCCTCTGGATCTGGAGGGTTGTGAAGCACTCGGTGATCTGGTCCTTCACCACCTGGTACTGGGGTTCCGCCATGTCCGTGAGGGTCTGGTTGACATAGGTGAGGAATGGCTTGCAGTTGGAGGATGAGAGAGTCGGTGTGGACCAGCTGAGAGAGGAGATCTATGCTACTCCGGATGGTGTCCCTGATCTCCAGCAGGACAGTGTGGCTCTGCCCTCCTGTCGTCTCTCTGCCTTTCTGTGGAGGTGGAGCTGGGGGTGGATGCGGGTAGACTGTGGTGGAAGTGCCATCTCCTTTCTCCACTGCGCCAGGGAGTCCTCCACGCACCTCGCCACAGTTAAAACAGCTGTCCGCGGGTTCTCCACCGTGGGACGCTCCACGAGAAACCTGCCTGGAGAGAGGAGCTGCTCTCAGCAGGCTGCCGGAGAGAGAGGTTGTGAGAGGGGCTGCTCCTCGATGGCAGATCTCACCCACCAGGAAGCTGCACCGCCATCATGTAGGTCTCTCTGTCAGCTTGACCGTGGCCTGCCAGATTTCTTGAGGTGCAGCTTCCTGTACCAGGGTGCATATGTTTCCACCAGCCGAGGAGCACCTCCGATGTGTTAGCCCAGACTCTCCGCCTTCTCTCTCCAAGCAGTCTGCTTCCTTTTGATGTCCCTGTAGACCTCTGTCCCTTCCGCCACAGATACTCATTCTCTCTCAGCCACTCCAGCACCTCATCCTCCATGTCCTCCTCAATGGAGTATTGCCTCCTCTCCCGTTCTCGCATATGCCCTTCCTCCCTTTGGCAGGACCAGATGGGCCCTCATCAGAGGGGCTTCCAGGTTGTAGGGGCTGCCCTCCACCACCACCACCAGCAGCACCAGCAGGATCATCATCAGCAGCAGCAGCAGCAGCACCAGCAGGACCAGATCATCATCAGCAGCAGCACCAGCAGGACCAGGATCAGCAGCAGCAGCACCAGCAGGACCAGGATCATCATCAGGCAGAGTAAGCACCAGCAGGACCAGGATCAGCAGCAGCAGCACCAGCAGGACCAGGATCAGCAAGCAGCAGAGTAAGCACCAGCAGGACCAGCAGGACCAGGAGCACGAGCAGGACCAGCAGGACGAGCAAGACCAGGAGCACGAGCAGGACCAGAAGGACGAGCAAGACCAGGAGCACGAGCAAGATCAGGAGCCACAACAGGACCAGGAAGCATGAGAGGACCAGAGGACGAGTGCAGCATCAGAGAGAGTAGCACGAGCTAGAAGCACACCGCCAGAAGCAGCATCAGCAGAGTAAGCACGAGCAGAAGCACCACCGCATAAGCAGCATCAGCAGCTCCTCCAAAAGCAGAAGCACCACCGCCAGAAGCAGCATCAGCAGAGTAAGCACGAGCAGAAGCACCACCGCCATAAGCAGCATCAGCAGCTCCTCTAGAAGCAGAAGCACCACCGCCAGAGCAGCATCAGCAGAGAAGCACAAGCAGAGCACCACCGCCATAAGCAGCAGGCATCAGCTCCTCCAGAAGCAGAAGCAGAAGCAGCAGAAGCCCCAGCCGCAGAAGAGCGAGCCCGTGCTACAGAAGCCCCAGCAGAAGCAGAGTGAGGCCCAGGGCGGGAGGGTGGCCCTCTCCTCTTGCCAGGCTGGCAGCAGATGGCTGAGGCTTCTCTTCTTCCCCATGGTTGTTGGGGTTGCTGGCTGCAGCAAGGCTGGCAGGCTGGCAGGCCAAGCTGCAGGAAGGCGCAATGCAGCAAGGCAGCAAGGCTGGCAGGCAGAGCAGGCTGGCAGGCAGGCAGCAAGGCTGCAGGCAGCAGGCAGCAGGCAGCAAGGCATGCAGGCAGGCATCAGGCAGCTGGCAGAGGCTGCAGCAAGGCTGGCAGGCAGGCTGGCAGCAAGGCTGGCAGGCAGGCTGGCAGGGAGGCTGCCAGGATGGCAGGCAGCAAGGCTGCAGGCAGCATTGCAGGGCAGGCTGGCCAGGCACTCGATGTGTCTGGAAGCAGTTCTTTCCTCTGAATGGTGACCTGCTTGGGAGCTACTTCCCTTTTATCTGCGGGGCTCACGCAATCATCCTCCCGCATGCGATTGAACGCTAGGCATCCACTAGCATCGTTAGGCATCCGCTAGCTTCTGCTGTGCATCCACTTCATCTGCTAGGCATCTGCTGTGCATCCGCGTTCATCCGCTCGGTGTCCGTTCTGCATCCGCTGTATCCGTTCCACGTCCCTTTGCTGCGGTCCCCCGAAAGCCTTGCGATTGCCATACTCCCATCCGCCCATCCGCTAGGCTTCCATCCGCATTCGTCCTGCATCCTCCCCCATCCGTTCCTTTCCGTGTTATCCGCTCTGGGTTATGCAAATTTTTGCCCCTTTGAGACGGATAACAATGGATGGAACATTTTTCTCGTCCGCTGTGTCCTTTTTACTAACGTTTTGCATCCGTCGGCCAGTGTGACAGGGCCTTAAAAATGTTCGGACAGAATACATTCCTAATTTGTTTTTCTCTCACACTTTTTTGTTTTCATATCTTGAACTGCTACTATGCAACACCTTCAACCTAGGATGTAGGTAGGATGTGATGGCAGCAGGAAGCTGTGTGGCAAAACCTGGCCATGGTTACATGATCTCAACCACTATGGACTTCCCAAAAAAAGGAACGACAGGAAGCATCAAACAAGCTTTTTGGAGAGAATCTTAGCAAAAGCTGAAAATTATTTTTCCCATATAGCACAACCTTACTCTATATGTAGGGGGTATTTGGCTAGCTATTTTGGTAACAGATAACAGAGTTGGAAGGGACCCTGTAGGTAATCTAGTCCAACCCCCTGCCCAAGTGGGAGACCCTATACCACTTATGACAAATGGCAATCCAATCTCTTCTTGAAAGTCTCAAGTGATGATGCTCCCACAACTTCGAGGGGAAACTGTTCCATTGTTGATTGTTCTCAGCCAGTGGTGGGATTCNCTTTAGAAAATAGCTTGACCCTTTCCTCTCTGTGGCAGCCCTTCAAATATTGGAAGATTGCTATCATGTCTCCCCTGGTCCTTCTCTTCACTAGATTAGCTATGCCCAGTTCCTGTAACAGTTCTTCATATGTTTTAGTCTCCAGGCTTTATAGAGTGGTATTAGTACCTCACTTGACCTCGATTGTATCCCTCTGTTAATGCAATTTAGGATTGCATTAGCTTTTTTGGCTGCTGCTGCACACTGCTGGCTCATATTTAGCTGGTTGTCCACTAAGACTCCAAGATCTCTCTCACAGTTACTACTATTGAACCTGGTTTCATCCAGTCTATAGGTGTACTTCTAGTTTTTCTTGCCTAAGTGTAGCACTTTACACTGAATTTCATTTTGTTAGATACAACCCAGTGTTCTAGTCAGTCAAGACCCATCTGGATCTTGAGCCTATCTTCTTGGGTCTTAGCTATTCCTGCCAGCTTACTACCATCTGCAAATTTGCAAATTCCCTGATCTAAGTCGTTAATGAAGATATTGAAGAGTAGTAGTGGTAGTTAGTTATGAAAGGATACTATTCAACACTTTCTTAAGAAGAGTGACATAGCACTTTCAGTTATTGCTTGTGTAATAGCTTGTTGAATTATCAGATTCTTCCACCTATCAGCAGGATTAAATAAATATGTCATTTTACTTTTCTCTACATTGAATTTCCCTATAAAGTAATTTAGTCTTTCTAGCTTCAACAAGGTGGAGTGGCTCTTAAGGCTAATGAATGCTAGCAAACTACTGAAAAATATTTAAAGAATGCCACATTATGGAGAGCACTATGTTTGCAAAATTCTCATCACTAAGAATATCATCTGAAATTGGTTCTCAAATTTGGCCAATTTCATCAAGAAGCAGAATATCAATCTCAATATGAATTATATCTACCAAAGATGCATTCTATTCCACTCTACTCAATTCATTCATACATATATACAAGAAACATACACATCAATATTAGTTATAATATCCAGAATATACAACAGCATACTCATTAGAACATCTATCACTTTAAGGATTTGGAAAATATGTTAAATTAACCATGATGCAATTTACCGCCTTTTCCAAATTAGCCTATGATAAATGAATCCCATCTACAACCCTTTACAATATTCCCCCAACAACTATTACATATGTGTTGAAATGCATTAAAACTCGTATTTTTTTCCAATGCATCTTGGGTATGTGTGTGTTGTACAAGTAATAATCCTTTGCAGTATTGAAACTTTTTTCCTGTTGATGTATGTGTGAGTGAGAGAGCCCTGGGAGTTTATAATGAGACTAAGAGCATCCTTGGTCTCCTTTCTTTAAATTTAGGTATGTAAATAGCATTTTTGGATAGATCTACTCAAAAGTAGCAGCTTTGACAGCCTTTTATATTTGATATTTTCTCCTGGGGTATTATTCCCATATGCTCCAGTCAACCATTGCTTACACATTCACCTAAACATCTGTGTAAACTGTTCATCAGTTAAACCAAGGTGCATCTTTGAAAAATTGGCTTAAAAGCTATAATTCCAATATCCCATGTACTCTTAGAAAGCTACAAGAGTGCATCAATTAAAAGCACAAAAACTAGAAAACTCACATTTCATTCATTTCTGAGGTAAGTCCTAACTTCACATGACCACCTTATATGAAATAATTTTATTTAAGAAAAAGGTAGCCCAGTTTAGCTGAGGTAGCCCAGTTTAGCTGAGTGAGAAAAATATCTGTATACAAACTTGAATCAAGAATATTTTAAAAAATGCTTAATAGGTTTTTCTTCTAAGAATTTATTCCTCATTTTTAACAAAAAATACTCCTGAAAAAAAATATCTAAAATGTATGTAGCTAAAATTATCTAAAATATTAATTTATTCAATTAATATTTCTAATGATGTCTCAAATGAAATTCAGTCTTTTATAATTGATCAATATTTATGCCAATTTTTTAAATGCTAAAATGGCACTCACAAAATTTTAACACCAACATACAAATGGAAAACAATACAAATAAGATGACAATTAGTTTCCATAATGATTTGCCTTTCTCAGATGAACATATGGATTGGACGTGGTTTCCCATTGTATCTAAATCAAAAACTGTCCTGAAATACAATGGTAAGAGGATTATGGAACAGAATGTTAATGCAGAACTACATTTGTTCACAAACATAAAAAGTGACCAGGCTGGAAATAATAGTTGTATTGAAATAGGTCAGCCAAGTGCAAGACTTCTAGTCATCAGAAAATAACAAATACAACACTTCAGGATCTCTACTAATGTGTTTGCTCACATATGTGGAATTTATACAAAGAGATTTATGAGGAAAGAAGGAAGGAGGGAGGGAGGGAGGGAAGGGAAGGAGGGAGGAAGGAAGGGGCAAGGAAGGAAGAAGTGCAATGATTAAACAACTGGACAGAGCTACCCAGTTTCTATTTCTTTTTTGACTGCAGAGGCCAGTTGGGTGACCTTGGGCCTGTTACCCTCTGTGAGATCCCAAAGAGCGGCCAGCCAAATTAATTGCTAGTCACATCAGACATTGATGGCATTGCCATGCAAACTAGCTAAACGCAATGCAAACAAGAGGATCCTGTACAATCAACTAGCACCTTGAATGGATTTCAAAGCACATAGAATGCTAGTGCAATTGATACATACAGTAATAAAGTTATCCAGATAATGAGATGAGCAGCATATAAATGTAATATGTAAGTATAAAAAATGCCTACAGTTCCCAAAACATGTAGGGACTTATTTTATCCTTGAGCTAAAAAGAAATATGGATATTGATGATACATTCAATAAGGAAGAAACAGGAACATTCTTGTAGATACACTGACTCCCTTTCACTAAAATATCAAAATGGCTTTTCAACAAGAAACTGGGCACTGCACTAAACTTCAAAAATAATTGCCACCACTACCACCACAGTACATATTCTCTCTGAATCTCAAGTTTCCTACAAATGTCATTTCTAGCTAGAAAATGGCATTATACATGTTAGAAATAAATCTACCTGATGGATTACTAATATAATTCAATTGCTCTTAATACTGTACTTGGGGGAAGTGTTATGTATAAAAAATCCTACTGCAGGGATTCCTTCCCCTATATAACTCCCATGTGTCCCTCCTTGGACATTCGTACTTCTTGAGACCATACTGATCCTGCCTTTCTTATGATCCTGTGGAAACTGTGCAAAAATGAAATATAATATCCAAAAGAAACAGCTGGATGCAACCAACCAACACGACCCAATTTGTATGCATTCCATTGATTTAATGAATTCAATGTAACTGAGTGTTTCAGTTAATCCAGTTGGTGTCAACACAGTCAGCTACATTCTTCACTATTATTTTTGCAGAATTAAATAATAGTTTCCATTCTGGACATTAGGGGAAACTGAGACAACCTGGGGGCTAGTATCATCATCACAACAAGGAATATTCCTCCTTAACACGGAATTATTCCTTTGCATATATGTTCTACAAGCAGTACTGATATTTATCTATATAAAAATGTTAAACATGTTTGGATCATTCCCCACTGAGAGTGAACCATTCACTAAGCATTACATTTATTCTCATGCATCCAAAAATTATTTATCACTTTTATAACATTGAGTAACTAGCCTTTAATTCAATGCTCATGTAAAACATTAAGCCCATCACACTGCACCAATGGATGCAAAGAGGATGTAAAACGGACAAAAAAGCTTGCCATCCGTTGGTTAACGTGATGTACAAAAATGTTCGACAGAATACATTCCTAATTTGTTTTCTCTCTACACTTTTTTGTTTTCATATCTTGAACTGCTACTATGCAACACCTCAACCTAGGAATGTAGGTAGGATGTGATGGCAGCAGGAAGCTGTGTGGCAAAACCTGGCCATGGTTACATGATCTCAACCACTATGGACTTCCCAAAAAAAGGAACGACAGGAAGCATCAAACAAGCTTTTTGAGAGAATCTTTAGCAAAAGCTGAAAATTATTTTTCCCATATAGCACAACCTTACTCTATATGTAGGGGGTATTTGGCTAGCTATTTTGGTAACAGATAACAGAGTTGGAAGGGACCCTGTAGGTAATCTAGTCCAACCCCTGCCAAGTGGGAGACCCTATACCACTTATGACAAATGGCAATCCAATCTCTTCTTGAAAGTCTCAAGTGATGATGCTCCCACAAACTTCGAGGGGAAACTGTTTCCATTGTTGATTGTTCTCAGCCAGTGGTGGGATTTCAATTTTTTTTTTACCTACCGGTTCTGTGGGCGTGGTCTGGTGGGCGTGGCAGGGGGCAGGATACCTAAAATCTCCAGTCAGAAGTGGTATTTGCTGGTTCTCCAAACTACTCAAATTTCCACTACCAGTTCTCTAGAACTGGTCAGAACCTGCTGAATACCACCTCTGGTTCTCACTTTCAGAAAGTTTCTCCTTATTTCCAGGTTAAATCTCTCCTTGTTCAGTTTCCATCCATTATCCTGGTCTGGCCTTTGGGTGTTTAGAAAATAGCTTGACCCTTTCCTCTCTGTGGCAGCCCTTCAAATATTGGAAGATTGCTATCATGTCTCCCCTGGTGCCTTCTCTTCACTAGATTAGCTATGCCCAGTTCCTGTAACAGTTCTTCATATGTTTTTAGTCTCCAGCTTTTATAGAGTGGTATATAGTACCTCACTTGACCTCGATTGTATCCCTCTGTTAATGCAATTTAGGATTGCATTAGCTTTTTTGGCTGCTGCTGCACACTGCTGGCTCATATTTAGCTGGTTGTCCACTAAGACTCCAAGATCTCTCTCACAGTTACTACTATTGAACCTGGTTTCATCCAGTCTATAGGTGTACTTCTAGTTTTTCTTGCCTAAGTGTAGCACTTTACACTGAATTTCATTTTGTTAGATACAACCCAGTGTTCTAGTCAGTCAAGACCCATCTGGATCTTGAGCCTATCTTCTGGGTCTTAGCTATTCCTGCCAGCTTACTACCATCTGCAAATTTGCAAATTCCTGATCTAAGTCGTTAATGAAGATATTGAAGAGTAGTAGTGTAGGTTAGTTTATGAAAGGATACTATTCAACACTTTCTTAAGAAGAGTGACATAGCACTTTCAGTTATTGCTTTGTGTAATAGCTTGTTGAATTATCAGATTCTTCCACCTATCAGGCAGATTAAATAAATATGTCATTTTACTTTTCTCTACATTGAATTTCCCTATTAAAGTAATTTAGTCTTTCTAGCTTCAACAAGGTGGAGTGGCTCTTAAGGCTAATGAATGCTAGCAACTACTGAAAAATATTTAAAGAATGCCACTTATGGAGAGCACTATGTTTGCAAAATTCTCATCACTAAGAATATCATCTGAAATTTGGTTCTCAAATTTGGCCAATTTCATCAAGAAGCAGAATATCAATCTCAATATGAATTATATCTACCAAAGATGCATTCTATTTCCACTCTACTCAATTCATTCATACATATATTACAAGAAACATACACATCAATATAGTTATAATATCCAGGAATAACCAACAGCATACTCATTAGAACATCTATCACTTTAAGGATTTTGGAAAATATGTTTAAATTAACCATGATGCAATTTACCGGCCTTTTCAAATTAGCCTATGATAAAATGAATCCCATCTACAACCCTTTAACAATATTCCCCAACAACTATTACATAATGTGTTGAAATGCATTAAAATCGTATTTTTTTCCAATGCATTCTGGGTATGTGTGTGTTGTACAAGTAATAATCCTTTGCAGTATTGAAACTTTTTTCCTGTTGAGATAACAACGGATGGAACATTTTTCTCGTCCATTGTGTCCGTTTTGCATCCGTTGGGCAGTGTGACAGGGCCTTTATCTAATTCAAGTCTATTCCTTTTTATCATATATTTTCCCAAAACCAACTAATGTAAAATCAACTTCATCATCTTCATGCATTTTTAGTGACCAAATGGATAACAACAGTCTGGTTTGCATACCTCCTACTTAGCTTAAAGCTGTGATGCACTTCCTAAATATTGCTGATTGTTACCTCCATATGAGCAGACATGCGCTTAAATCACAAATTTGGACAAACAGATCTTTTTCTCACATACTTTCCAGTCACCATTCTTATTAATTATTAGGACTGCGCTCTTTTGTCACATTCCAACAAATAGATTCATTTATGTTCCACAGTAGAATACTGTGTAGAAACACAGTAGAATTTTTCCATACTGGGTTGCATTAATTCATAATGTTACACAATTTCTCCCCAAACTAATTCCTTTCATTATCACCCTTTACTGCAGTGTTATCACATATTTACCAATTTTTATATATACCTACAACAATCTAGATATCAAGGCAAGTCATGGTTTCTGAAATATAATAATTCATAATTATAACTAGAACTTAATTTCATCAATTCTGCCCCACAGGATCAAACTATCTTCATTCAGTTTTATTATATCCATCCTTTTCTCTTGGGTTCAAAAACACAACATATTCATTTTTTTAATTATTAAATTTTATTAATGAATTCATGCTTTTCACTATCTTCACATTCCAAGTTGCAATTTTCATATGCCGTGGTGTTCACCAGATGGGCTTAAGAATATTGACCTCTGTCATCCATCATGGCTTTGGTCAATGAGGCTTTCACATAACAACAGTTATAAAATAGAGAAGACTAGATTGCCAGACTAATTTTATCTACACTACTGCAGCTTTCCATGCTAACAGCAATAACAGTACCAGAAAGTTTTGCTTCAGTGTTATCCTAAACATATCATGTTTATTATATGCAAACTAATATCTCTAATCTAGAGACTATCTTGCAAGTCATGATACTGTTGGCATAATTTAAGATTGTAAACCTTTCTAATGAACGACTGATAATTCATGATGCTTTGCACTATTCTGCTTGATACAAATGGTGAAGTATGCTGCTCCATTTCACTTTGTAAATCATCATTTGCCTCTCTTTCCTCCATAATAATACCTATAATCTTCCACCAACACGACAATCTTGCCTTTGTTGTAGCGGAAAAGTACAAAATTTCTGTGCTATAAAAAATATCAATCCAACATTTTAAAGAGGAAGATATATACTTTTTCATCTTTTTAGGACGATCTTAAAATGCTCAAGTTCCTATTTCAATATGAAGATTTACCTCCAATTTGTAGCTTCCTTTCTCCAAACCAAACCTTAAGTAGCAGATTTGTAAAGTGGCTGGATTCCAATAATAGATGTTTGCACATAAATCAAAGCAACTCTTACAGAAAATACCTTGACCCAGCCTCAAAAAACACCTCTCTCATCTTTCCAGGAACACACCTCCCTTCTTGGATGTAGACAAGAAAAGGAAAAAAGGCAAAATAGACAAGGAACTTTTTCATAACTTGCTTGTTCTTTATTCACATTTCTTAGAAGTTGATAGCAAACTCCTTTTACAGTAATTTGTTTTAATAAAGGATTCTTTTAAAAGGGAATCAGCTCAAGAAGGTCTGATAATCTGTCAAAACCATTGTGATGACATCAATTAAACTCCAGTATCGACAAAGCAAAAACATAGTTTTAAAATTCCTTTTCCATACTCTTATAGATATGCAACTTTCAGTAGCAAAAAAGCTGCAACTATATAGACCCCCTTCATCTAAAGACCGAGAGAAGTTTCCCAAAAGGGACATACAGTTCTAATCCAGTTCTAACAATTTGATCAATTTTGAATTACTGATTCAAAAATTTTGAATTACTGATTCAATCTGATCTAACAATTAACTTGAAAATAAATGAGATTCAGATTTACTTTAAAATTTGATTGAATTTTCAGTGAAATGTGAAATTTTGTTCCATACATGTTTAGCTTGATATTCACAACTTTTCTGGATAATTCAAGCAGCAGAAAGCTTTAGGATTATTCTGTCTTTATTCTGAACCATAATCAAGTTTTAATTATGAATCCTTTGACTATTCCCTAATTTAAAAAAAATACTGTATAGGTGGCTAAATAGAATATAATATCAGAGGTGGGCTTCAAACAATTTAACAACTGGTTCTCTGCCCAGTTGCTGGTGGGCGTGGACATGGTGGGCATAGGCTAGTTGGCCTCCTGCATCACCCTGGTTATGAAAACGTCATTTTTGCCCTCCCCAGGCTCTGGAGGCTCTCTGGAGAATTTCCAGAAAGTCCATTTTTCATTCTCCCTGAGCCTCCATGCAGGCCCTGCACTTCCTATGATACCTGTGATTACCTGCATGGGGACTCCTGGGAGTGGCCATTCAGAAGTGGGATTTGCCAGTTCATTGAAATGGCCATAAAATTAATAACCAGTTCACATGAACCGGTGCAAACCGATAGCAGCCCACCCCTGAGTAATATAAATAAAAGCTTTTGGGTGAACATAAACACATACAAACTATTTTGCTTCCCAAAATTCTATTTTCTTGTTAAATACTGATGAAAGGGGGAGGGGAAGAATCATGCTATAAGCCTCACCATTATTATACAAGTTTCTATGGATGCCCATGGATTGAATTTTAAAAAATGATCCTCTCAACAGAAAGGAGTAAAGATAATCCTTCTTAATTACCACAATTGGGATTAAAGATGTTGTCATTAGGTGCTTTGGCCACTAAGCAGGAAAATCATATGACTGCATCAATCTTATGCCCCTTCTCACTCAATCATTAATCAAGTCATTGAAATCATTAGGTGAAAAATCACATGACTAAGACTTTTGATTTTATTTCTGCATTAACTGTGCTTGGTGCAAGCTGATTGCGAAGCACACAAATGGAAGTCACATTGACTGTATGATGCTGACACTGCAGCAGCTATAAATGCACACTGGTTAACAGCATCTGAATTGTAATCACATTGGAATACTGCAAGAGTCATAAACGTGAGGGCTGTTTGCAAAGATGTTTTGTTTCTTTACAACAAAATAACTTCAAATAGTCATTAAAGAAGGCAGTCAGTAAGCAAAGTCTACCTGGATTTGGCTGAGAAGCTAAACAGGATTGGGCCTAGTTGGTATTTGAGATGGAGTCTACTTCATCAGGACTCAGAACACTATTCTTGTTTAGAAGAAGAGGCGCCAACAAAACCTGTGGAGTGCCAGCCTCAGGAAACACAAAGTAAAAATAACCTGAGGCTGATCAAACTCAGACACCACCTGAATAGTTGACGCAATCGGATGATGATTATGTTCCAGCCCCTGCACCAGATTGATTAAAGGCAGCTGTGGCTGCAGCCTGATTTAAAAGCAATCCTGACACAATTCCTTATTGGAATCTGCCATCTGATTGCTGGCTCTTGACATTTATGTGGATTCTTTTTGTGAAACTCTAACCTCTGAACTGACTGATAACTAAGACAGACCTAGCTCTTGGAATTCTGGACTGAATTTTGACTATTCCTCAATGTTCCTGTTAAAAGCAAAACCATTCAGGCCAGCTTTATTAAAGATTCTGTTTTGTAAGCTGCTAATTTGCACATGACCATCTATGATTGTATAATTAAAACCAGAAGCAGGACACTACCATTGAACCCCAACTGGGAAGAAGGAAAGGCAAACCAGTTACTTTAATCCAAAAAGTCCCCTATTTAGGTTTGTCCTAAAGTCCTGAAGTCACTAGGAATCAAGTTCAATTTGGAGGAGACATCGCTATTTATTAGCATAATCCAATGAAAAAGCTAACTTTCAGACTTCCTATCATTTTGAATAACAACTCATGGTACTATTAAGACTTAAATTCATGTTAGTGCTTTAGCAATGGCATTAATTTTAATCAAGAGCATGGCACCATTTGCAAGCTTGTTTTGTGTGTGTGTGTGTGTGTGTGTGTGTGTGTTTTTTTCTTTTTCAGATATCTTTACCTAAAACAGCATTCTCCAGTCTGGAGCTCTCCATCAACTTCTTGGACATGCTGTCTGATCATTTTGGGAGTTTCAAATCCAATATCTCTAGTAGGCTCTGGGTTGGTTTTCTTCCTTGATTCTCTATGAATTGATTTATCCCGAACTGTTTTCCTACCCTTTCTTTTATTGGTGGGAAAAGTCACATTCCCTAAATGATGTGTATTGCACTCTAAAAGCTGAACAGGGATTTCTAACTATCAAGAAAACATTACTATACTTAATTATCAGTGCAAAAAGAAAAAAAACCAGCTAATTATGCTGAACTATCAGAAAGCCACACAGTGAAAGGAACTCTCAATAATTTACAATTCTTTCTGCAGGCAGTGCAATATTTTTTTGTTTGATTGGCCTAATCATCAAAATTAATTAGTCTAGGAAGATGATAGATTGTCAGACAGAATGAACAGTGATACAGCCATATGTATCTATATGTATGTATTACATTGGGAATTAGGCAGTTTATTCAAGCCAAGCTCCAAACTTTCTCTATTTTCTTATCTTTGCAATAAGTCCTCTTCTTATTTAAGTCAAATTTCCCTGAGGTTTCCAAACACCCCACTTTGAAATCTCTTCTTTCTTCAGAAGAGATGAATCAAACTGGCTTTGAATCTCCCTTCTAAAATTACTTTAGTTTCAAATATGCTGCAAAAGAAAACCCAGAATACTCTTCTAAAACTCTTGCAAAATTGAAGTCAAGCTATTTATAATCTTTTACTTATTTTGCACACTAAAAATATAACATAAAATGCTTCCATAGTTTCAACCACTGCCTGGATACAACTTTTATGACAGCAGGGGCTACATCACACTTTATTTTTGCATTGCTACAAAATTTCAATCAATATATAGATATATACTGCTAACAGACTCATGTAAGAAGAACCTTTTTAGATGATAAACACTGATTAGAACAATGGTCAGCAACTAGTGGGCCACTGGTGGTCCATGAGAAAATTTTGGTGATCCACAGAGAAATGTCCCCCCAAAGCACCCCCCCAAGCAATTAATCCAGGCTGCATGGGAACACAAGGCGGTGCCACCCACATGGCCTGCCCACCCTTCGGCCAAACGCAAACCTGCAAAAAGCAGCACAGCCATTGCCGGACAGGACAAGGTAATGATGCTGTTGCAGCACGAGGGGTCTGGCGGAACAGGCAGGCTGAAGCAGCAATGGTGATAGCCTGAAGGTGCAGGAGTGCCATGCTACTTGCATTTGCATGGCACTCCCACACCTTCCAGCTCACCTCTCCTGGTCTGGACTCTTCCTCGATGGCCGCGGGCTGTAGGGATGGCCCGGGCAGGAAAAGTACCGGCTGGTAGCGGTGGGAGTGAAGTGGGCAAGTCTGCACTTCAGAGTCCAGAATGGGACACCATTATTGTCAGTTTTCTTGTCCCTCTTGGTGCTCTGCTCTGCTGCCCCCCCTGCCCCACAACCCCAGCCCTCACTGCCTGGGGAATGCACAGGAAAAGTGAGTATAAACATAGGTTTTGCTGGGGCGAAAGAGTTGAGATCGAGGAAGGCACAGGCAAGAGAAGAGACAGGCTGCCCCCTTTGAAAAGCGCCACTTTCTATTGCCTATGCCTTCCCCGATCTCCACTCTTTCGCCACAGCGAGAGCTGTGCTTCTGCTCGCTTTCTTTTCCTGTACTTTCCCAAGGGCTGGGGCTGTGGGGAACGGCAGCAGAAATGTCAGGGCTGCTTTCCTGCTTTAGCAAGCCAGGCCTGGAGGAACGTGAAGAATTGCGGGCCAGCGCCAGATAAATGTGTATTGGAAATGCGACAGCCTGCCCTTTGGCCTCTACAAAGGGAAGGACCCTTGTCTACTTGGAAGTGGCGGGAGAAACCTGGAGCTTAGCCTCAGGAAGTCCTCTGGTGTGGAGGTGTTGCCTGGTTATTAGGAGCCCGTCTTCCTCGGCACTTCCAGCCAGCTCTCCTTCTCTCCCCCAACTCCCCCAACTTTGCCAGGCACATGGCAAAGGAGGGAGAAGTTTCCTCTGACATGGGGGAGATATGAAATGATAGGAGACCAGATTGGGGGGGGGGG
>BHFT01006248.1:0-25936 GCA_004320025.1 Laticauda laticaudata
AGATGTTCCCCGTATGCGTAGCGGATGTAGAACGGACGCATTGGATACTTCATCCACTCAAAAAGTTTTGTGCAGCTGAAAACTTTTTGAGCGGATGAAATCACAGTAGACAGATGCCGGACGGATAGAGAGTATGAAAAACGTATGCAGTGAGTACACAACGGATGCATCGTGTTTTCCAATGGATGGCTAGCTTTTTTTAACATTTACATCCTCTTTTCATCCATTGGTGCAGTGTGACAGGTGCTTTATTCAGTGAATCACTTCAGTTGTTAAATTAGTGACACAGTTTAAAGTGAATCTGGATTTCCTATTGACTTTGCCTGTCAGAAAGTTGCAAAAGACAATCACATGATATTGAGACACTACAACTGTCATAAATATGAGCCAGTTACCAAGCATCCAAATTTTGACAGGTGGCCATGGCAATGCTTCAACCATCGTCAATGTAAAAAAAAGGTTATAAATCACTTTTTCAAGTGACACTGTAACTTCAATCACTCACTAAATCAGAGCTGTCAAACTCTCAGCCCACAGGCTGGATGTGTCATGTGCTGTCCATGCTCACACTGGGTTTAGCGAAGGGGAAAAAAGTCCCAATACATCATGTGATGCCACCGTGATGACATGAGTTTGACACCCCTGCACTAAATGAATTGCTGTAGGTTGAGAACTAGCTGTATTTCATAGGTTGGTTGGTTGATTTGAGAGAGAGGGAGGAAGGAAAAACTTCCAAATGTTGGGCTATATTTTCAAAACATATTTGCATCTTTAAACAATTATGATTGTTTCTCAAAACATCTTAAAATACTGTATTAAAACAAACACTCATAATAGTGGGACAATATTCAACTTAATAGTGCTCTTTAATTGTCTTTTTAAAAATCCTGTATATTTGGAATCAATCAGAACACATTTCAGAGCTGACAGAAATTCAAGATGCTTCTAATAACATATGGAACAAATTGTGAAATTAAAATATACTGTAATTTAATAAATGGTCATTCCCAGTTTTAGACAATCTACATCCCTGTTGCAATAACTCAAATGGCTCAAAAATAAGACTGTCAATTAGATTTTTCAAAAGCATTAATATTTCTATTAGCATATGATTTTTTTGAAAAGGGGGAAAGATCCCTTAATAAAGGGGGAAAATATCATTTTGACCATACATTTTCCTAATAGTAGTTTGATTTAGAAAAAAAAACTACTGCCATGTTATCAAAGGATGTACATAATTTTACAATTCACTTGCATCCCATAAACAAAATAGTAAAAAAAAATATCCTGTGTTAAACCTTAATGTTAGCAAAGTTAAAATCATCAACACTGTATGAAAACTGTAATTTAAGTAAAGAAGATGTTGGGTTTATTCTTGCCATTAAACAAATATTTAAATAACTAAACTTCCTGCTTAAACTAACCAAAAGGCATTGATGTGCATGTTTAGATCTGAATAAGGAACGGTATTTAGGATTTGATGTGAGTGCACTAGCTATGTGATTCAATGAAAATACACATTTGGGTTCCTCTGCACTATATCAAAGGCCTTTTCCATGGGTCTGAAACTGCCAATTCCTGTTCTTTGAATTGATACCAAAAATATTGATAAATAACCTAATGTTATCTGAGATGGTTCATCTGTATATGAAACAAGACTGCATATGTGAAGTTGCTATTGATATGGTCTATATGGTAGAATTGTTTTTAAACTATTAATATTTACATTTAACAGGGAAATAAGGCAATATCTTCTCCAACAGCACGATGTTTACCAGCCTTCAAAATCAATTATATAACCCTAATTAAAAGAACCTGGAAAAACTTTATTCCAAAGAAGCATCCCCATATTCTATCAAAAACAATTAATTGTATTTAATTGAAATGTATTTAGCTGAAAATGGTAGGCCCCAGAAATAGGAGCCTTCTCTGCTTTCCTATATAATTTTTAGAAGAACTCTGTTAGTAAAAGTAAATCAAGGGAAGTGCCATTGAACAGATTTCTGAATAAAAAAAACCTCTCCTCCTTTAAGATTGAATAGTTTCATAATTCTCTTGGGAGCAATATTTGGCTTTGAGGAAGGAAAGAAGGAATCTAAACTCTCCTTTTCCCCTCCCCCAACCCAAATAGTTATCAAATCTTCCAAGAGGCTGGAAGGATTGCTAGACACAAAGAAGAATTAGATAGATTGACATTAACCCAATTTTCTTTCCAAGCTAGTCTTTTTCTAAAGCCCCATTGACATTGTTCTTTGAAAGGCATTTTTGCTTTTGAAAGCTAACCTTTTTTTGAAGCCCAACACCCTATTTGTGATTTCTTTGCTGTTGTGGTTACTTAATAAATTTCCTGTGATATCTAAAGTGGATATTGTATGCCAATTTGTGGTTGTGAGGTTTATTACCTGCTAATATGCCTCAGAGAACCTAGTTTTCTCAAGATGGGGTCCAAGATACTGGGTTTAAGATATGCTTATGTTCTTCTGTTAGCAAAAAACAGAAACAATTTTCTTCTTTTGGCCTTACACTTACAATCCTGGTTAGAGGAAGAAAATGCAGATGCAAAAAGTGCTGAATCAAGCTATCTGGACTGAGTGGGTCAGACAAGGTAGTAGAAGATTATGTTGCATGTTTCTGAAAATTGTACATAACAAGAAGCAAGTAAATTTTTAAAAGAGTTTACATCTGGAAATTACATATAAAAGCATTCACTGGGGAACTATATGTAATAACGAATGACATTAGGAAAGGTTTGAAGGGAATTTGCATGTGCATTATTTACATTAAGGGAAGCTGCACACAGAACCCATTAAGGATAAATGTGAAAACAGATGGATAAAGATCTTTATAGATTGGAACAAAAAGTTTCTAACATTGTGATAGAGTCTAATATCGTCTTACTGATACAGCAACAAAAGAAATTAGATTTATACTGATCCTCAAATCCCTAAATTAGATTTGGGCTTCAAGGTTTTAATAAATACAAAAGATGTTGTTGTCCTTGTGGGAATTATAATGCTCAGTGTGAGTCACGGAACACATTAGACAACCCATATGAATAGATACAGCAGTGTTCCAAGCAGACAAGTGTTCTTGATAATGTGAATCACAACTTTACCACAGCTAGCCCTGCCTATTTGTTTGCTTGTCAGCATCTCAACTGAGAAGTTGGACAGATTTCAGCTGCTGTAAATATCTTCTTTGTAACCTAGAGTCTGTGCCTACATGATTCAATTCTTTTATAAAGAGTTGCAGTAGTATCAGGACAGTGTTATATACCATACATGGGCAGAAATACAATTTTCTCCTGCCCCCTGTCCCCCAAGAGGTATTAGATTCTGTAACTGTTTGTATAAAACTGTCCCAAACCAGCTTACACTGCAATTTTATGGATTTCCTGCGTCAGAATAAAAGGAAATAGCAACACTGATTTTTCCACAATTGTATCTGAGAACTACCATAAAGATATTGTGTGGTTAGGGTGAACAAATCATTTTAAAACCCTCACAGAGTACTTCTAGTTACAACTTCCCTATCCTTTACAAACTTGTTCAGAAAGTTGTAGGCCTCACCCAGATTGTTTTATTATGACAGTATATTCAGGGGCGGGATTCCACCAGTTCGCACCTATTTGCTAGAACCAGTTGTAAACATTCTAAGCAGTTCGGAGAACCGGCTGTTAGAAGAAATTACTGGCCTAATCCTGTAAGGAAGGCAGGAAGGAAACATTCTGGTGTTGCTTACAGAAGCTGCCTCTNTCCATTAACCCTTATTACATTCTTGGCAGGACTAGACTTCCTGTCTCAGGAACTTCTCTGGAGTTTTTTTTTCCCCTACTTTGCTGGTACTTTGCTCGTGTATAGTGACCATTCATAGTTACAATGGCATTGAAAAAAGTGACTTATGATCATTTTTCACGCTTACAACTGTTGCAGCATTCCCACAGTCATGAGAGGCCAGGCGAGGAGATGCATGCCTCAATGTGAGTGATATTCAGTTGGCCATGCCCAGCCAATAACATGACCACCAAACCATGTCCACCTCGTCACATGACCACCAAGCCACGCCCACCACCTAAACCATGCCCACAGAACCAGTTGTTAAAAATGTTGAATCCCACCCCTGAGTATATTTCTGATTTCAAACAAGAAAGAACATTTTAGATATTGAGGCATATATTTGAAGGAAATGAGATGAGGTGGCAATAGCAATAGCACTGTGCTACCATGGCTCAAGATAAGGTGATTCTTTACCTGAAAGACATTTCAAAGAAAATAGTGCTTCAAGATGAATATTCTTTCTATACTTAAATTCTATATCTTCTCATAGAAATAGCTATAAATAATAATAATATTTCAAAGTTCAGTGGTCGTAGAATGTACTTGTTTCCCATTGAAATAAATATTTCTTTTAATGGTTATCATTGGTTATCATTCATGGTTACATTTATTAAATTTCATTATACATTTCATTATTCATTTTCTTGTTTCCATCCCCAGATACAAAGTTTAGATAGCAGAAGTTATAATTCTCACAACTTTATTAATATTTGCCAAATTCAGATGAAAAATTGCTGTACGCACTAAGGTACTTTGCAGTAATTCCACAAAATTATCCTTGTTACAATTCATTCTAGTTCTGGAGAGTGTTCTAAACAAATGACTTTAATTAAAAAGATAATGGAGATAATTAGATAATGGAGATAATGGCTTGGTTGGAATCATAATTGTGCAGCATGTGCATTGGTTGGTTTTACATTTTATGACCTTTTGTTTTAATCCAGAAAAGTTTTATTTTTTTATCATGTGTCAAGCTACTTGTTGATGTCTATGGTCTTAAACATATTTGTTGTGTTATAAAGAGACGACTGTTTTGAACCCACAGCCTTACAATGGCCATGTAGGGCCATTTCAAATAGCCTCTAGGATGATTAAGAATTACAGCATGTTTTCAATTCTTAATCTCTAAAAAGATTAGGCTGCAACCAAGAGAGTGATAGTGTCATGATACCCATTTTCTACATTTCCTCCCATCGGTTCTCTGAAATATATTCACTTTTGCCAATGCCACACCTCTGAAATGTAGAGACTACCTTCCCCAGCAATGAAATACAAATTAGTTTCCTTTTATTCAGATAAATATATTGCCAACACTGTATCATAGACGGCTTCCTTCAAAATGTAATGAACCATCCCTTTCTTTCAATTCATGCTTTGACAGAGAAAATGTTGTTAAAAATTTCTACCAACTATCTAAACTGCAAAATCTCGAGTAGCAAAACAAGACTTTCTTAAATGGAATTCATTAGTGTTCATCTCTCTTTTCAGTAAAGCACTCGTGCACTTTCATACCGAGTACATGGCTAAGCTAACATTTATAATAAAATCTATTCTCTGAGGTATCTTTTAAGGGGAAAAAAGTACATTACTCAATGATAATTCAAAACTACTGAAATAGTTTGCTTGTTTCCCTCTATGTTCTTATATAGATTTCACTGTGATTGTATTCTGGAGAGCTTTAAAAAATAAGCAAGGCTGACAGAAGGAGCCTAGCCTAATATGATGAATCCCTTCTTATATTAAAGGCTTAGATTTGGCTACTGAGAATGAGGTCAAAGAGTCATAGATAAGGTCATTGTCTTATTTTATTCCTTACTTCTCAGAGAAAATAAAATGTGTTTTAATTTGTGGGGAAGACCTTGGGAGATGAAGCAAAGGGATACTGCCTAGTAATGGTTAACTAAGAGAGGACAGAGCCTGAAGCTGGATAGTGGGCAAAGCAAGAGACTTAGAAGGAAATCTCCCTAATTCTATAAAGGAGACTATAAAGGAGACAGCAGGGGCCCTGTACTTTCAGAAATGCAAGATTCTGCTAATGTAGCCTTACAATAGAGTAGAATTGGATTGTTTTTTAACATAATCATACCACATTTGTCATGCTTTGACCATAGCTAATGACCCCAGTCAACTTTTGGTTTAGTAACATTATGTGATACTGCAATTCACGTCCATGTTAATTTGCAATACTGTCAGCAGCTATCTTGGCCAGCTGGCTGCTGGAGCCCATTTTTTTCCCTGATCTCTTTTAGCTGAGGGCTTCAGGGAGCAATCCATCACACAAAAGCATTTCTAAAGATACTTCTTTTAGAAGTAAAATGAGCAGTTTTGTTTTACTGTTCATTTTAGGGAACAGAAGGTTTTTGCTTTACATAGTCATCCAGGTCAATGCCAAGATTATGTGTGAAGAAAACAACAGCACTAAATAGCAAACTAATCAGAAAAAGGGCAGAGGAATCTCAAAAGGCCAGTTAAGTCAACATGGAAGGTTCCAGTTTGATTGTTTTTCCTATGCTCATTAGGCACTCATGTTATAGCTTAGGCACAGAGCATCTTCTGTCTAAATATAACACTGAATCGGCTTGCCAATTTTTTTTCTGGGGCCATTGAATGTCTTTCTGTCTATTCATATTACAAAGCCAATCTGCTCATATGCAGCCCAAACATAAAAGATTGCATGTATGCCAAGGATCTGTCCTTATCTCTCAGTCAAGTACACAGCTGATAAAGGAGATGACAAGATTTATTAAAACTTCCTAACAATGTGCTGCCTTTTAATTGCATGATTTTGACTCTTGAATACTTTCTCAAAGTTTTATTAGACCTGTTTTGCCATATTTTCCAAAAATATACAGTTATGGTATGTATGTATGTATGTATGTATGTATGTATGTATGTATGTATGTATATGTATTGTGTGTGTATATATATATATATGTATACATACGTGCTGTTCAGCATCCTTCGGGTATTATCCCACGTCATTGTAGTGCTGTTAAAGTTGGAGCAACGTTTCAGCAGAATCTCATCTGCCATCATCAGGCTTCTGTATGGATGTGGGTCTCACAGCTCCTGGTTTTAAATTTGAGGCTGGTCCATTCTGATTGGCTAGGAGCCTGGTCTGTGTTCATTGGACTTGGAGTTTGATTGATTGGTGTTTCTGGTTTCTTCTGTCTGTTTTTGGCTTTGATTGGCTGGCAACACTCTGTTCTTGGTTGGAGGTTTTCAGTGAAGCTTGGCTCCGTGTGAAGGACAGCTGCTCTTCATTAGCAAGCTGCTATTCATTAGCAAGCTGGGTTTCACGTGGATGCCTGGTGGGGGGGTGTTTGGTTGGAGGCATCAGGAGGGAGTCTGTCTGTGCTCAGGTGTGAGGGGTGTTTGAGTTGGAGGCATCAGAGGGAGTCTGTCTGTGCTAAGGTGCCTGGGTACCTGGTCGGGGGGGTATTGAGTTGGAGGCATCAGAGGGAGTCTGTCTGTTGTCAGGTGTGGGGTGTTTGAGTTGGAGGCATCAGAGGGAGTCTGTCTGTGCTCAGGTGTGGGGGTGTTTGAGTTGGAGGCATCAAAGGGAGTCTGTCGTGCTCAGTGTTTTGTCTGTTTTGTCGTGGGAGATCTTTCTATTTGAGAGTGCAGGTTTCCAAATGATTGGACAGTCTGCTGGATCATCTCTTCTATTTCATGCTGTCAGGTCTTTTTTCAATCTCTATGGCTTCTCTGATGATTCTGTGGTTGGGTTTTCTATAGTGGCTAGGGTTTTAGTGCCATTGAAGTGGATGTTGACCTGTGTTTTCATTGTTGGACTAGTGAGGGAGGGGTGTTCCAGCTTTTTACTGCATTTTGTGTTCATCTAGGCGGGACTTATTTCTTCTATTGGTCTGTCCAATGTATGTGGCCGGCATGATTTACAGGGAATTTTCGTATATGTCTTGGTTTTCCAGGTCAATTTTGTTTTTGGGTTTCTCAGGATGGCTGCTATTTTTTTGTCTTTTGAAGGCAGTCTTGATGTGATGCCTGTGCAGTATCTTACTGATTTTATCTGTAGTACCTCTTATGTAGGGCAAGACAGCTGTTCCATAGGTCTGTGGTCTTCTAGGTCTCTGTTATGTCTTGTGTGTTTTTGTGGATCAGGTTGGTGATTTTGTTTTTTTGGAAGCCATTGGCTGTCAATACTTCAGTCAGGATGCATAGTTCAGTCTTTATATGTGTCTTATCTGCCAGGCGTTTGGTTCTGGTAATTAGTGTTTTAGCCACGGGAATTATATCTGTGCTGGGTGGTGGTGGGTTTTGGCATTGATAGGTAGCAGTTGTGTGTGTTTTCTTTTGGTATATGGTGTGTCCCAGTTGCCATCTGTTCTTTTGTAGATTAGTACATCTAGGAATGGTAGTTGTTTGTTTATTTCCATTTCCATGGTGAACTTGATTTTGGGGTGTGTGTTGTAGGTGTGTTAGGAAATTGTTTAGGTTTCTTTTCCATGGGGCCCAATCACAAATGTGTCATCGATGTATCTTAGCCATAGTTTGGGTTTGTGTGGTGCATTAGCCAGGCTCTGGATTCAAATTCTTCCATGAATGGACCAGCCTCAAATTTAAAACCAGAGCTGTGAGACCCACATCCATACAGAA
This sequence comes from Laticauda laticaudata, assembly GCA_004320025.1. NCBI lineage: Eukaryota > Metazoa > Chordata > Lepidosauria > Squamata > Elapidae > Laticauda > Laticauda laticaudata. The sequence goes on from BHFT01006248.1 coordinate 8,454, forward strand.
GCCTGATGATGGCAGATGAGATTCTGCTGAAACGTTGCTACAACCTTTAACAGCCACTACAATGACATGGGATAATACCCGAAGGAAGCTGAACAGCACACATGTAAGTACCCGCGAAAGCTTAAAAAAAAAATGTATACATACATACATACACACAAACATACACCACCTGAATAAGCCATAGGACTCAGATTTCTGGTTTTAATTTAGCCATCATGTCATAATTTTCATGAAGTCCTTCATCATTCCCAGCCAATAAGCAAACCAATATTGTGCTTAAATTTTCCAGTTTTAAAATTGTGTTTTCCCTCTGCTCATAACTGTCTTGGTTGTGAAGAAGATACGAAGCTTCCTCAAAAGTATGTTTGATGACATCATCAGGATCTAGGTTCCCAGTTCCTATTGGTCACTTTTGTCTTCAGGAGAGCATTCCCTTCTATGGTCATTTCAATTTGAGTTATAGAAGAGACCTGACATCTGGCTTCTCCAAAATTTGCCTGCATAATACTTAGCCAGCTATGGCCAAAACATTTGTCAGATCTTTTATTTTTATTTATCAAACTGTTATGCCATTTCCTCTTCCCTATAAGGTGACTCGAAAGTGACTTAGGGCTAAATTTTATCTAGATTCTTTATATAAACTGGTTAAGTGTTCTTTTGAATGAGAGATAGACCTATGTTCATAAATAGAATTATTGTTTTTTTAACTGGTTTAAATGGAGAAAGAAAGCTGGATTCCTGTTTTAATTTGATGTATTACCAGTTTTATGCTGCTTCTCCTGATTATTGTACTTGTTGCTTTACTATCTTTTGGGATGCCATTTTTCCAATCTCTGCACCGTTTTGAATATTCAGTGGGATACATCTTGGTGCTGCCAGTCACAAGCTTGAGCTTCATTGCTTGCTGCCATCGCTGCCATTCACATGCATCAAACCACAGAATCATTTGAGAAATTCGATAATACATACAAGAGTAGGTACATTTTGCTATTTATGAAAATAGTTACCAAATAGCATAGTGAGAAATAGCACAGAAGACGGAAGTGCAAAGGAACACTCCTGATATTCCTGGCCAGCCCTTCTCTGTGTTCACCCTCTATTGCTTGTCGTGTTACTAAATATGGATAGAGTGGTTTTTTGAAAGAGGGTTGAACTCATGTCCTGCTTAAGGAGGAGTGACATGAGATGAGATTGGAGAGTTGTCCATGCTTGTGATCTGTTACTCAGGCTATTTGAAAAGGGAATAAACCTCTGTCCAAACATATTTCCTCAGCTCTGCTTCCCCACACATCAAAAAGAAAAATGAAACTGTTGGAATCCACCAATATTTGATTTTAAATTTGTCCTGCATTAAAGCTGTGGCATTTCTCTAGTGCAGCATAGGACTCAACAGTCAGGACAATACAATTTTATGGTGGCGTACTGTTCTGGCAACTCAAAGATGGGAGAACATTATGGTAAAGTGACCATGACTCTGAGCTAAAAGAAGCTAAATTATGGCAGCATTACATAGTAACCCAAATTTTATGCCCATTAGAAGAAGAAAGAGCAGAATAATATATAGCAGAAATTGTAGAAATTGCTATCTATCTTCCTGGGATTTTAGAAAGTGTTTTAATCAGGATTGTAAGGAAAGTTGAAATTGATTCTAATAGCAATTGTTAATCTTGGAAAACTTGAGAAGGTTAGATCTGGATAGCATATGAAAAGGAGGATCATTGGAGAAATCCAGCATTGTAGGTTAGACTGGAGAATAAAATTTAGTTCTGAAAAGAGGAAATGGCAAATCACTTTTGTCCTTCTGCCCCAAAATGAAAACCTTATAAAACCAGTTCCAATAAGCCAGTAGCAGCTGAGTTCCATTAAAAAGAGGACGTACCTTAATTGAGTAAGCAAAAAGTCTACAATTCCAAAAGCAAATGCGCAATTCAACTGAATAGGACAATATAAAGTGAAAATAATGCAATCATTTATTATATTAGCTGATGAAAGACATATCTGATCATCATTATGAAAGTATGTTGAACTATCAACCTGGTCAGGTATACATATTTTTCCTATTACTCTGAAAGGTACCCTTCCTACTTGCCCAAATGGCTCTTGTATTCCCTTCAGGAGAAGGCTGGTATTCAAACAGCAAGTCCTTATGCTTTGCATGCAAGTTAATCCCTTCATCTATCTAGCCAAATCTGTTTAACCCTTTATGAGCTAAGTAAATCTGGTTCGGTATAAGACAGCTTCCTATGTTTCTCTTTTAGAGCAGTATTTCTCAACCTTGGCAATTTGAAGGTCTATGGACTTCAACTCTTAAAATTCTGGGTTGGGGATATTTTTCTGATAAGTCATGTGAAGTTGATAAAAGCATGCTAGAGATGCTATTAAATGCTACACAAAATCTCTCTCAACAAATTAAACATATAAGAAAAATGGGAGGCATGGTGCACCAGTACACTTTACAATACAGATTACAACCCACGTTGAAAAATCAGCTTCCATCCAAGGCTTGGGAAAGTTCCCAGAAAGGCACATATGCAAAACAGTTAGCTGTGCTTGTGGTTAAGCAGTGACTTGATAGATGCAAATTTCTTATTTTCCCTTTCAGTTTTGTTTTTTAAAAATAAGATGTGTATAAAAAAACTGAACAAGTATTCAGGGAGACACGTAGTATACACTGGCTGAGAAAGTTAGATTTGTGGATTAAAAAATGGTTGGGGAGGTTGTTTTACTTTGTTTGGCATATTTGGATTTTTCTGAGAAGGGGGAGAAACAATATCAGAAGCTTTTTGCTCTCCTCAGCACGTTCAGTTCAACCAGTCAAGCAGACTATAACATCTTATGAACTTTGATCAAGGGAACACAAGAGAACTACAGCAGAGTGGCTGAATTTCTATTACTGAAATTTCATTTTTCCATTGGCAAATGCTGGTGAGCAATTAGTGCTGCTAAAATAGAAAAGAAGCAGAGAGATTTATTCATGCTAAGTACAGGTGTACTGACAAACAAGTCCTATCAAGTTAGTAACATATATTTTATCATAAATTGATGTAGGACTGAAATTTAGAGTCCTGGTTCATCAATTATGAGTCTTGGTGGCAAAGTGGTCAGAATGCAATACTTCAGGCTACTTCTGCTAACTGCCAGCTGACTGCAGTTGAGCAGTTCAATTCTCACTGGCTCAACTCAGCCTACCATCCTTTTGAGGTTGGTAAAATGAGAACACAGATTGTGGGGGCAATATGCTGACTCTGTAAATCACTTAGGGCTGTAAAGCACTGTGAAGTGGTATATAAGTCTAAGTGCTACTGCTATTAAATGGCTTAAAAATAGGGGATTACCTCACTTATGGATTGTTTCAGTTTCTTAAGCAGCCCTTTTCCAAATCGGGGTCCACGCTTAGCCATGGAAGTGCACTAGCTGACTATGAGCCAATCAAACTCTGTTGCTGGTGTTTCAGTAGCTATGTTTAATCGACACATTAATTCAGCTTTATTATAATAATTTGTATGGCTATGTGGATTTGCTGCACAATGATTAAAAATGAAAATCATAAAAGACAGTCTTCCATTTTGCTTTCAAGGTCTTATATAAATCCCTAATGATTTTTTGCTTTCTGCATTCAAGAATCCATAAACAAAGTAACTGTTTCCCTTATAAAATAATATTGTTTCTTAAAGACCATAAAACAAAAACAAAAAACTTGCTGCTTCCATTGGAAAAAAGTGTTTCAAAGCTGTATCTATTTCAAAGAAAAGATTTAAATGAATCAGTTAGCATCCTTTGGCAAAATTACCCTTAAAAAGTTGGAGAATGAGTTTTAAAACAATGCTAATCTAATTCCATTATATACCTGATTTTCAAACAGAAATTAGAGCAAGTTATTGTTTATGTGGTTATTGTTTATCTTTACAACTATAAATGAGAAGGGATGTAGTTGATACATGAATCAACTAACTGAAATCAGGCAATAATAATTAGATTAACACCCATATTCTATTTCCTGAAACCCAACAATTGTTTAAAAGGGGGCTGTTACACATTTTATATCCATTAAATTAATGAAGGTAAGATTCTCATTTATATATATCAAAAGATATATAAAAGAGAGCTTGAATAATGAAGTAAAACATTTAATTCCTTTTCACAATGCAGAGATTCACAGAAAAGCCACAACACCAGAGAAAAAGGTTATTAAGAAAGTAGAAGAAAACGAGGGAAATTACTGTTCCATTCAATTCATTATTTTAAAAACTAAATCCTTTTTTATAATGACTATAAATAAATAGAAGCACTTTAGAAACAGAAGCATCTCAAGCAGGTGGTCCATCAGCCCTCGTGACTCTGCTTCACACTTATTAATTTGCAATATTATTCGTGGCCATTTGCAATACCATAGATATTATTGAAAAATATTTACATTTTTTTTTATTCTAAATGACCATATCATTCTGCCAAATTTTAGCCAAATGCAGATCACATAAGATAATTTGTCTGAATCAGGCCATGTTCAGATAATATGTGTGGCAGGAATTCCCAGAATCCTAAAACATATAAAGAATGGGTCCTGCAATTTGGTATGTCTAGTTTTAATGAGATGAATGACTAGGGGTCATTTGATAGCAATGTTCCGATATCTCAGGGTTGCCACAAAGAAGAGGGAGTCAAGCTATTTTCCAGAGCACCTGAGGATAGGACAAGAAGCAATGGATGGAAACTATTCAAGGAGACAAGCAACCTAGAATTAAGGAGAAATTTCCTGATAGAACAATTAATCAATGGAACCACTTCCTCCAGAAGTTGAGAATGCTCCAACACTGGAAGTTTTTAATAAGAGATTGGATAACCGTTTTGTCTGAAATAATATAGGGCTCCCTGAGCAGAATTGCATGTCAGCAAAGGTCACACTGACTATGAATTCTGAGAATTCCACTCTGCACATCTGACTGACATGAGGTAAGGAACCACCAAGAGATAACAAATCTGTGTTACCATCAATAATTCAGTAGCCTTTTATTAATAGAAAGGGAAGAGGTTGGGCAGGTTAACTGCACACACATGTGATACTGCCCTTCAGTTTTGATTTTAGCAATGAGGTTGTCTATAGCAGTGGGTTGACTTGGCTTGACCTTCTCTTCATTTTGCTTTTATGATACTGTGAACTGGAACAAGATAAACTGTGTTGTAAGCTAACAGTGCATCATGAAACACACCACCCACAGTGAAATTAAATATTAATATGAATAACAATTGATGCTATATTGATTATGTTAATTAGCTATATTGATTGTGTTAATTAAGCCCAAAGCTCTCTGTTTGAATGCTTTTCCATTAAGCTGACATTGCTGTGCAATTTTTAATTAGCCAGAAAATTAAATGTTGATGACCCATCAAGTGCACTGTAACAGTTATCAAAGAAGTGAAGGAAAATACAACACTGATTATGCAGAATTTGGAATTTTATCTGTAAATATTGTGAAGGTCTGTAAAAGAATAGAGGAGTTGATATTACGGGATGCAGGAAGAACAGTTGAGAATTTGGTAGCAAGGATCTGCTGTACTAGAGACTTCAATAGAATTTAGGCAGGAATATAATCTTAGAGAAGTCCTATAACACATGCTTTTCTAACTTTAAATAGAAATGCTCCACTGAATTCTATGGGGAATAAGAGAATGACAGAAAATAAGTGAGAATGACATGAGAAATGAGGTCAAAAGAGACGAAAACTTGAATGCCCAAAATGGTGATGGCCATCTGTTTTAACCATTAAAAAATTTAAAAAAAAAAGCTTACATAGCACTGTACAGCTTTTCCAACTGTTCACATTTTCAAGGCTGTCCAAAACAATAAGTTTCACAATGCCTGAGAAGGGCATTAGTACCAAGTTCTTAACTTAAAAGAAAACTGCATATATTTTCATAAGATTTTACTTCAACTTGATAGATTGATAACTACCTATAATTTTGAGAGCATGATGGCCTCTGCAATATCCAGAAGAGGCTCTGGCAGGATGATAGCTGCAACTATGCATTTTGACTTTTTTGGCTTCCCAACTACAAGGTATTATTGCTATCCACAATATCAATGCAAAGACAATAAAGCATGGATCCAAACTGACTAGAGGAAGATTCCTTTTTTCCTGTTAAAATAATCTTTATCAATGTATGTTTAGACTGTATGTTTAAACTGATTAAAAACACACAGTTCAGTCATTACATAACTATTAAAGATTAAGTGTTAAAACTGGGAAAATGCAGTTATCTGAAGCTCTTCCCATACCTCACAATCATGTCTATTTGTAGTGGTCCATTTGTATTTATCTTGTTGGATTCAGCAACTATTATTGTTGTGGTTGTTGTTGTTGTTGTTATTGATTCACTAGAATTAGTTCTTCTAGAAAATTTTGTAAAGAAAACCTATCATTGAATCTAATAGTTTTTGTTGGTGAGATGAAATTCTCAAGGAGAGAAGCAACTTAGAACTAAGAAAAAATTTCCTACAGTTAAAACAGTTAATCAGTGGAACAACTTGCCTCCAGAATCCTCCAACACTGGAAGTTTTTAAAAAGATGTTGGATAACCTGAAGTAGTCTGAAGTGGTGTAGGGTTTCCTGCCTAGGCAAGGGGTTGGACTGGAAGATCTCCAAGGTCCTTCCAACTCTATTATTCTGTTCTGTACTAAAAAATTGAAGGTGTAGATGACCTTGGGGGACAAGGGAAAGAGCCGCTGCTTAAGAAATGGTCAAGAGAGAGGAACCCACGGTTGTTTGTCAGGAGAAAGAAACTTAGGAAGCACCCACTCTAATTAAACAGACAGTTAAAAATGATGGCAGGAAGTTTGTACCTTCAGAATTGCAAGATTCTGTTGATGTACCCTTGCAATTAATTCATCTGTTTCCTGTCTGGTTTATCAGCGTGGGCTTATATCAGCAGAAAAGATACAAGGGTCAAGACAAAAAATAGATAGGGTTAGAATAAAAAACAGATTTAAATACTACTTAAAACCATCAAATTCATCTGAAATAATTAGTCTTCCATATAACTAACAATTTTCTCCTTCTTTTAACTTAATTACAATTTCCAGACAACTTTTTAAAAGGGTTCTGGGAGATATATCCAAGTCACTTTTAGGAGGAATTGGACTTTGATCTATGGGATAATATGACATGTTTAAGTTAGCCGAGAATGACAGCTAATAGCAGAAGATAGGTCTAGAATTTCTGATTGAGAAAATGACTTATCTGAATGCCAAATAGTGCAGAAGACTTGAATGACCCTGTCAGGTGAAGACCCATTACTTGCCAAGCTATCATGATTGTTAGACTCTATTCAAACGTCAAACCTTATTATACGCACAGGAGGCTTCAAAAGCGCCTAGCCATTCTCTTTTCAGAATACTCTTCTTTCTTGACCCAGGATTCACCTTGCCCTCCATCAAGAGCGGAATATACAGTCTGCGGGTTGTGATTGCCTCAGGTGAGGAATTAGATTACATGGAAACTGCAAGATAATTACCAGCAGGGACAAGTTCATCAAGTTCATTGCTGATAGTTTCAGAATCAGAACTGCCTTCCACAAAGATATATACCATTATTTTATGTAGCACAACATAAATCCAGGAGAACCACTTTTACTCCATTGGTGTATTAGGCTAATTCCTGTACAAGATTGTATGCTTTGCAAATACTGGCTGCATTTGCAACTGAAAGTGGGGGACAGATTGCTGTTTGCAAAATGTAATGATGGATACTAATCACCAACTTAGTATTGGACAAGGTAGACAATGTGTAATAAATATGAAGACAAATTAGAAATTGTGTGGATACAACATAAAAAACTACAAATCACAAATTAATTCAAATTTGAGATTAAAAGACAGTTGGTGATCCGAGGCAAGCTGTTTTAGCATGCTAAAATTTAGGACGTAATTGGGAAAGGTGTTTGGTCCATAAGCTATAATAAAAAGCATCAAAAGGAAAACAATTTCTTAATTTGAGGGGAAGAACAGGATGAAAATAACAGTAATTGAGGACTGTTCAGAAAACATTAAGTTTGCCACTTTTTCAATCATATACCTCCAAGGCTTCAACACAATAAATTTTAAATACCTGTATTTTTTAAGAGATAGAAGAAATGGAGAAAAGACCACACAGTCATTTCAAATTGTTCTGTTATCGAGAATTATGCTGAACCAATTTGGATCATATTCTAATTTATTGGAAGATAAAAACTCCCGAAAATAGTTTAAAAATAACCTGATACCTTTCCACTTGCTTTTCTGAAATTGACCAACAGAATGCATTTAAGAAGGAGATATATGCCAGTTTGAGTAGTCTGTGGGAATTTCTGGGAATCTGAAATCATGTTGCAGATGCTTTCATAAATGCCTACCATGGTGACAACATGGCAAATACCAAAAGTAAAATCTGTCAAGCTTTTCACTAGTGTTCCCTTTAGATGCTCAGTAATAACCACCAATTTTACTATGTCCTTATCTATCTAGTATATAGCACTTAGCAATCGCACTTAGACTTATATACTGCTTCATAGAGCTTTATAGTCCTCTCTAAAGGCTAGGTCCCACTGGCTGATGGATGAAAAACGTATGCAAAAAGGACACAGTGGACGAGCAAAATTTCAGGGGTGGCTCCATCCGTTGTTATCCGCTCCAAAAATGTGGCTCAAATTTGCATAAACAGAATGGAAAGAAACGGAAAGAAACAGACGGGGGTAACGTAGAGGGCATGTAGTGAGAGTGTTAAGCGGATGTTCATAGGAGCCTAAGCGGATGACTAGCGGATGGGAAAGCGGATACACTCCGAAGGCTTCAGGGAGAATTGCGATAGCGGACGCATAGCGGAAGGAGCAGGCCATGCGTAGCGAGTGAACCGGATTGCTATCATGGACGCGCTATAGGATCAATAGCGCATGATAGCGGTATGCATAGCGGACTGCAAAGGCATTCACTGGATGCGGGAAGTCATGAATTGGCATTCAGCTCCATGGATATAGCAGGCTGCAATCTTCCAAGCCAGTCACGCACTTCAGGAGAAGATGTGCTGCAAGACATCTCTTGCAATAACACCATGGTTCGTCATGCAGTGGAAGAAGAGAAGAACCTGTGCTCTACTCCTGCCACCCTCGGCAAGAAGGATAGAAACCACCATCCCACCCCCTGGCAACTAACTCTGAAGCTGCTGGTGCTTCTGCTGCTGCTGCTGCTGGGTGGTGGTCTGTGGTGATGCTGATGGGTATGTGCTTCTCCTGCTGGGTGCGCTGGTGGCTGCTGTGCTTCTCCTGCTGCTGGTGGTGCTGGGTGTTCTCCTGCTGGTACTGCTCTGGTGTCTTTCTCCTGCTGCTGCTGACTGGTGGTTGGTGCTGCTGGTGGTGGACCAGCCCCAAGCCCTCAAAGCCTCTGCTGCTCAGCCCCTGAAGGCCCTGCTGTCAAGCCCCTGCCAGAGGGAGGAAGAGGAGATGGGAAGTAGAAGGGAGAGAGCGAACAGTATACCCCTTTGCCGCAGGACGCATGAGGAGAGGTGCTGGAGAATGGCTGCCAGTGGAGAATGAGTAACTGTGGGCAGAAAGGCCACAACCTATCTGACACCAAGAGGAAGCAGGCAGCTTGGAGAGACAGGCAGAGAGCCTGGGCTACACTTCAGACCTACTCCTGGATGGTGGAAGCACATGCACACCTGGTATGGCAAGCTACCACCTCAAGAAATCTGACCAGCCGCTGTCAAGTTCACTGACCAGGGATGTATGTCAATGGCCAAGTGCAGCTTCCTGGAGGGTGAGTCCGCCACTGAGGAGCAGCCCCTCTGAGACCCTACTTCCCTCAGACAGCCCACAGACAGCCAGTCCTCTTCCAGCCAGGAGATAGCTACCGTGTCCAGGCAGGTGTCTTTGGAGGGCCCCATGTACAGAGACCCCCCGACAGCTGCACTCCCCCATGCTGGAGGACTTGGAGGAAGACGCGCCTGTGCTGTCACAGAATGGAGGAAGAAGCGGCAGCACCAGAGACCAACCACACCCACACCAGCTCCAGCTCCACAGAAAAGCAGGCAGAGAGGCAACTGGAGAGCCAGAGCCACACTGTCCTGTTGGAGATCAGGGACCAATCAAAACCAGCACAGATCTTCTCTCTCAGCTGGTCCCACAGTGGCATAACATCCTCGAACGCAAGCCCTTCATCACTTATGTGAGCCAGACCCTCATGGACCTGTCCGAGGCCCACGACCAGGTGATGAAGCAGAAGATCACAGCACTTCTGCACACCCTCCAGCCCCAGTCGGAACCTGCTCCGACCCAGTCCAGGTCTGCCTCCTCCACCCCAGGCGATGTCACAGCCCTCCCACAGCTTATCAACAGCCCCTCACCTAACATGGCTACGACTACCAGGACTTCCACACGCAAAAACAGACCTTCCGTCCAGGCCAAGGTTCATCGCACGCCAAGATGCCTCACCTCACCCAGCTGCAGACCAGACAGCCCCACTACACTCCTCCCTTCCTCCACCCCACAGCCAAGCCTGTCAACGGACAATCTGTCCATCAGTCTTGGCCTAGCATCCCAGGTCTTGATGAAGGGCCTCTCAACCTCATGGGACTGAGTCAACTCTCTGAGAGCTTCCTGAACACACAATCCCCCTGTTGTTACTCTCGGGGCCAAGCACGCCCAGTGGCGCCTCAGACCAGCATTCAAGCCACAGCCACCTCCACAGTCCCTTCCCACTTGAAGCTGAGACCATGGAAACGGCTCAGAGTGACTGAGAATAGTGCCAGAGACTGATTTGTTACCTGTTCACTTTATCTTTGCTTAAAGACACTTTACATTGGTTCATTTTGCTTTTTTAATAAAGTCATGCAGTTGACTTAAGACAGTAATTAATAAAGCTTTTATCTTTGATTCACACACTCTTGGTTCATTTTATTTACTTAATGAAGTGTTGGTGAAAACTTTCAAAAAATGGTTAAGCCTTTGCATGCTTGTGGGAATGGGTAAGGATAGTTTGTGGGGTGGGTAAGGATAGCTGTGGGGTAGATAAACCCTCAGTGCAAGCATAGTGTGACTGTATGGTCCACCTCCCAGCTGCCATACATATGGCCCTTTTTTATCAATAAACATGTATTCATTGATCAACACATTTCAAAATAAACAAAGCCTCTTATTAATGCCCTATTCATTGTAGGACCACTCAACATACATGGCACAATCATCATCAGTGTTATGAGACAGGCTCAAGGAAGCATCCCATTAACCATTATCATCCTGTCCACTCCACTGATCCAGCTGGGAATTGCACCAGTGTTTCAGGAGGTGCGGCTGCTTCTTTCCCTTCACGTGAAGCTCTGTGGGCACTTCTACATCAACAGTGTCTATCAGGTTTCATCCTTGCCTCCATTCACCAGGCTCCATGTCCCCATTCCCTTGCTGATGGTCCACAAGTCGGTTCTGCAACACTGGGTAGTGGGTGCGCATGAAGATTGGTGTGCAGGATGCAGCAAGCTTCCACGATGCCCTGACAGTCCCTGGGTGATGCTGCATGGTGGTGGAGAAGTACCTGGAACCTGTTGGCCAGGATGCCAAAGGCGTTCTCACACCACCCCTCTTGCCCATGGACATCCTGTAGTTGAAGATCCTACTCTTCCACGGGTGAGGCATCTGGAAGTGTAGAGCTTTCAATGAGGTAGGTTGTGAGGGAGAAGGCGTCATCCCCCAGAGATGGAAGTAGGGCACATCTTGTGTGTCATTGGGTAGGGGTCTGGATCTGGAAACCCATGATGAGTTGCATTCCAGCCCATCCTTGAGGTCACTGGCGTTGTAGTACCTGGCTATCTGAAGCTGACACGTTGCCCTGAAGCATCGATGTAGATGAACTTGTAGTCAGCATCAACCATGGCAAAGGAGGAATGATGCTGAAGAAGACCTTGTAGTTGTAAATAGAGGACCCTGAGTTGGCTGGAGCTTTGCAGGCCATGTGCTTCCATCTATGGCTCCAACGGTGGGGGAAAAGTTCCACCTCTGATACCACTGTTCTGCAACTTTCCTCCAGCTTTCTTCAGTGGTGGGACCACTGGAGGTAGCTCCTCCACGTATTCTTCGATGATGGCCTGCACCACTTCTCTACCACTTTGCTGGTGCTGTTGTGTGGCACCCTCCAGGCGTACTGCATGTTTCTGTATGTGGTTCCAGAGGCCAGGTGGCGCAGAGTTGAGTGCCACCTTCAGTCCAGGGTCGAGGTTGGGACAGAAGTTGGTGCTTGGCTTGGTCAACCTGGGTCTCAGACACTACAATTTCGTCAAACATGGCTGGTGGCATCCTCATGAAGTTCTGGAATACACGAGTTGTCTTCATTCCTCAGCTCGTACCATCTGTTGTCATACAGTCCAAACTCATTCTCTCCAATCCATCATTGGGACCAACACACAGCTCGTTGAACTGTCTCCTTCTTCTCTTTGCGGAGAAAAGGTGAAACAGTCTGAAACAGGGCTTGGTTCTGGTGAGTGAATGATCGCAGCTACCGATAAGGACTGTTTTTATGATCCATGGTGGAGATCAATGGATGATGTGGAAGAGCAAGACCAAGGGTGAAGAGGTCTGTACACCACGGCTGCTGGACACATACTGAGATCCAGGGTGATTTCCTCCTCTTTTTATAGGAAATAATCGGTTTTCCACTAGGTGTCCTTTCACATACTCTAGGCATACACTTCTCCAGACTCCTAAATATTCCGAGATACATCCCATATACAAATGTTTTGTCCGTTTTAATGCTTTATATATGAGATGCATCCGCTTACATCCTTTTTATTGTGCTACTAACGCTGTGTGGACGTTTCGTGTACCTTTCGCTTCATCCCTCTTTCCATTTTCAGCTGCAGTGGATGTGAGTTGCAAGGATGTCCAGAGGATGCCCAGAGGATACAGCGGACGTTTAACGGATGACAACGGACATAGAACGTTTTTTGCCCGTATGTGTCACGGATGTACATTGTACACGGCGGAAAGTTCATCTGCTCAGAAAGTTTTGTGCAGCTCAAAACTTTTTGCGCGGATGAAATCTCAGTGGATGATTGATCGACGGATAGAGCGTATGAAACACGTATGCAGCGAGTACACAACAGATGCATCGCGTTTTCCAACGGATGGCAAGCTTTTTTGTCCATTTTACATCCTCTTTCCATCCATTGGTGCAATGGGACATGGGCTTAAGCAGTTTACAAAGTCAGCATATTACCCCCAACAATCTGGGTTCTCATTTTATCAACATATTTTGGACAGAGAGTCCTGCTGGTTTAAAAGAGGAATAAAAGATGCCATCTAGGTCAAAACTGAACAGCCCTCCCTCAACAGAGGGGGAGAGAGAGAACATCATCTATCTCCAGTATACAACACAGTGCTTTCAACAGTTCCAAGAAGGCTCCACACCCATTTGCACCACTCAGGTGACTCTGATGACACAGATAAACCTCCAGGTGACTCTGCTAAGAGAATGCAAGTGACCAGCTGTCTGCAAGGAGTATAAATCCTTCCATTCCCCACTAGCCAGTCAGAGCTGAAGAAGCTTCTTGGATGAAACTTCAAAGAAAAACCAGAAAGTCCAGTTGCCACTTGAAAAAAGTACTTTTGGGTTAAACAAAGGATTCCAAGCATGAAATAATCTACAATACTATAAATATATTCTCATAACCTCAGGGGTGAGATTCTACCAGTTCGCACCGATTCACTAGAACCAGTTGTTAACATTCTAAAGCCCCTGTCACACTGCACCAACGGATGCAAAGAGGATGTAAAACGGACAAAAAAGCTTGCCATCCGTTGGTTAACTACGATGTCTCCACTGCGCATCCGTTTGCTTCCTCTCTATCCGTCCAGCTCTGTCTATTGACGTTCCATCCGATCAGAAAGTTTTGAGAAGCCTGCTCAAACACTTTTGCGCGGAGAAAAATGTATTTCAATTGCGCAGTTTCGGCATATCCGGCTTACTACATGCCACTGAGCGCATCCGTTCTGCAATCCGGTTATCACATGCCGCTATATCTGCTAGCCATCTGCTTGCGCATCCACAGCACTCCACATCTGCTCAGACGCAGGGAAGGAAAGCGGAACGGATGCAGAACGGATGCAGAAATGGATGGCCAAGCGGAAACAAAGCATTTAAAACGGAAAAAACGTTCGGCAGAGGGATATCTCGGATATTAAGGATGTCTACAGGATGCCGTAAGGAGCCTAGAAGGATGCCCTAGAAGGAAATGCCAAAGGGACACCTATACTGCCTATAAAAGGAGGAGCAACACATCTGATCTCACTTTCAAGAAACAGCAAGCCCTGTGGTGCGGACACTCTGCAGCCTTCATTTGCCTCTTTCCTCTTCCACACATCCAGTCATGTCCACCGGTGCGGATCGTAACACTTAGTCCTTTGGGCCAGCACCATCCTTCTTGCAACAGTGCGAAGCCATATACAGGCCTTCTGTGACTCTACTAAAGGAAAGAAAAAGGGGCAGTTCCAAGAAGCGTTGGGTAACGAAGATGGTTCGCCAGAAGAAGCAGGGATGGACTGTACAACAAGCTGATGGTGGAGCTAGGAGCGAAGACAATCGGGCATTCCAGAAACTTCCATGAAGGATGCCTCCAGCCATGTTTGATGAACTTGTGCAGCACCTGACAACCCAGGTTGACCAAGACAAACACCAACTTCCCAAGCCAGACTAGAACCTGGCTCAAGGTGGCACTCACTCTGCCCACCTGGCCTCAGGGACCCACCTACCAGGAAGCATGCAGTATGCCCTGAAGGGTGCCCAACATTTCACAGCACCAGCAAGTGGTCAAGAAGAAGTGGTGCAGGCCATCATCGAAGATACAAGGAGGAGCTCCTCCAGTGCCCCTCCACTGAAAGAGGAGGATAGAAGAAAGTTCCAGAGGCAGTTGGTATCAGAGATGGAACTTCCCCCACACCGTTGGAAGCCATAGATGGGAAGCACGTGCCTTGCAAAGCGCCAGCCAAGTCGGGGTCCACTTAATTTCAACTACAAGGGCTTCTGTCCAGCATCACCCTCTCGCAATGGTCCGATGCTGACTTACAAGTTCATGTACATCGATGATTCAGGCAATGGCTCATCTTCAAAGATGCCCAGGTATCAACCCCAGTCCACCTCACGGAGGAAGCTGAAGGCCCAACCTCATCGTGGGCTTCTCCACGATCCAGAACTCTCTGCCCAAACGACACACAAGAATGTGCCCCTACTTCATCGTGGGGGATGACGCATTACCCCCTAACAACCTAACTCATGAAGCCCTACAACCCTCCCAAATATCACCCGTGAAGACAGAGGATTCTTCAACTACAGGCCTGGTCCAGGGCAAGGCAGGGTGGGTGCGGAGAACGTCCTATTGGCTATCCTGCCAACAGGTGTCCAGGTAACTTTTCACCACCATGCAGCATCACCCACAGACCGTGAGGAGGATCATGGAAGCTTTTTGGCTACATCCGTGCCACAATCTCATGCGCACGCCGCTACCCAGTCTTGCAGAATCAGGCTCGTGGACCTTCCAGCAAGGCAATGAGAGACCATGTAAGCCTGGGGAAATGAGGCAAGGGCAAAACCTCTGATAGACACTCAGTGATGTGCAAGGCCCAACAGAGCTCAACGTGGAAGGAAAGAAAAAGCAGCACAACCCTCCTGAAAACAGTTGGATTGCAACTCCCGCTGGAGCGTGGAAGGTGGCAAGACAGTGTAGATGAGAATTGGTTATGGATGCTTCCTTGCGAGCCCTTCTCATCCACACCTTGATGAAGATTGGGCACATGTATGTTGAGTGGCCGCTAACAATGAGCAGGGCATTTAAAATAAAGAGTTGTGTTTATGTTGACATGTTGTGATGATTGATTATATTGTTATTGATAAGAAAGGGCCATAGGAGTGGCCCCTGGAGGATGGGACCACTAAGCTTTCCCACTGGGTGCTTGCACGGAATTGGTATTATCTATCCCCTCAGCTATTACCCATCCCAAGGTAGACTGCCCATCCCACAGGTATCCCTGCCTATCCACAGCTTATCTCAACCCAATCCGCACAAGCAATGCAAAGGCTTAAACCATTTTCTAAAAAGTTTTCCAGCAAGACCTTTAATTAAAAACAAAAAGAAATGACAGCAAGTGTGTGAATCAAATAAGACTTTATTTCCAACAAGCTATAAGACTAAAAATGAGTAATCTGGCCACTCCTCTTGGTCGCTCAGTCTCAGGGGTAAAGGGTGCCAGGTGCTGTGGAGGTGGCTGGTGCTGAGTGATTGTCCCATCAGCTCCCCCAGAAGCCAAGAAGCAGCAGAAGCCCCAGCCGCAGAAGAGCGAGCCCATGCTGCAGAAGCCCAGCAGAACCAGTGTGAGGGCCAGGGGGCGGGGATGGGTAGCCTGGCCCCTCTTGCAAGGGCCTGGCAGCAGAATGGCTGAGGCTTGCTGTGCTTCAGCAATGGTTGTGGGGTTGCTGGCTGGCAGGAAGGCTGCAGGAACAAGGCTGGCAGAAGGCGGCAGGGAGGCAGGCCACCCAGGCGGCAGGAAGGCTTGGCAATATATGTTATGCAAGGCACCAAGGCTGGCAGAAGGCCAGCCACCAAGGCCTGGCACACAAGGCTGGCAGGGAGGGCAGCTACCAGGGCTGGCAGGAAGGCTGGCAAGGCCAAGCAGGCACCAAAAGCTGGCAGGCAGGCCATGAACCAAAGGCTGGCAGGCAAGGCAGGCACCAAGGCTGGCAGGCAAGACTGGCGTTGGGCAGCAAGGCTTGCAGGCCAGGCAGACAGCAAGCCTTGCAGGGAGGTTGGTAGGCAAGTGGCAGGAAAAGGCAGACAGCCAAAGGCTGGCAGGAAAGGCCTGGCAGGAAAGGCTGCAGGAAAAGCTGCGCAGGCAGGCAAGACAGCAAGGGCTGGCAAGGGAGGCTGGCACAAAGGCTCACAGCAAGGCTGGCAGCAAGGCTCGCAGCAAGGCCTTGCAGGCAGACATGCAGGCAGGACAAGGCAAGGCAGTCGATGTGTCCTGAAAAGCAGGCCTTTCCCTCTGAATGGTGACCTGCTTCCGGAGCTGCTTCCCAGTTATTATCCAGCGGGGCTGACGCAATGCATCCGTCCTCGGCATGCCCAATAACACTTGGCATCCAGCTAGGCCTTCGCTGTGATATCCAGCTGTGCATCCGCTGTGCATCCGATTCATCCGCTGTGCATCCGCTGTGCATTTCCAGACTGTATCCGTTCCCGCATCCGCTTTGCTGGGTCCCCCGGAAGCCTAGCGGGATGTGCCATCCGTTCTCCCATCTGCTTCCATCCGCTGGCCTTTCGTTCTGCATCCGCTTTGCCATTCCGTCCCTCATCCTCCCCTCGTCCCTGTTATCCGCTCCGTTTATGCAATTTTTGCCCTTTTTGAGAGCGGAATAACAACGATGGAAAACTTTGCTCATCCGTTTGTGTCCGTATTTTGCATCCGTTGGGCAAGTGTGA